>JAYEPQ010000011.1:34096055-34351055 GCA_036321105.1 Dracaena cambodiana | reverse complement strand
CAGTAAAATCAAGATCTTGTAGGACCCCTTCTTTTACTAACCTCTTCATCCTCTCTATAGAGATATGTCCCAATCTCTTATGCCTTAGTAGAGAGGAATTTTCATTCATAAGGTTTCTTTTAGCACCAACTGTATGCAGAAATAAATAATTCTGCTCAAAATCGGGATCAAAATCAAATTTAAACAGATATTCAAAGTTCCAAAACCAACAGGAATTTTAAATTTAAAATTAGTCATAACATCCTCAAATTAAAAACTGTAACCTTTTACAACCAGTCTGAAAATAGAAATCAAATTTCTACTAAAATTTGGAATATAAAAGGCATCATTCAAATCCAAAACATGTCATGATTTCAAAATTATTCTAAAAGTCCCAACTGTCACAACTTGTGAACGCCTTTTATTTCCAGAATAAACCCAAAGTTCACTTGTTCTTGGTTTCCTTCTGTTGAGAAATCCCTGCACAGTATTCACAAGATCGAAGAACCGGAATCAATACACCATGAATTCTAGGAGCATCAATGAAAAAAGATTCATAACACACAATAAAATTAGAGTTACCTTTCTTTTCGAGCAATTTCTTATACTTGATGCAGTTTTTCTTCATGTGGCCCTCTTTCTTGCAAAAGAAGCAAGTCATCATTTTGCCATTTGATTTTGGTGGCAACTTATGCTTCCTTTTGTTTTGAGGTCTATTCCCATTTTTTCTTAGTTCTAGCCTTATTATGAACAACCATATTAGCTCTTTCAGGTTGGTTATGCTTCATCCTTTCCTCCTCTTGCGCACACATGGTCAAAAAATCTGTAATTAACCAGTTTTCCTTATATGTGTTGTAAGAGATCTTGAAAGGCCCATACTCATATGGAAGTGAGTCAATGATGAAGTGAATTAAGAATACCTTAGATATCTCTATTTTTAACACCTTAAATTGAGAGACTGTGTCTCTCATTTTTGAAATGTGAGCATGCACACCCTTAGCATTGTCGAAAGTTTTGCTAGTGAGTTGCTTCATAAGGGTACTAGCCAAGCCTTTATCCGACCGAACAAATTATTCCTCAATAGCCAGCATAAATTCTTTAGTAGTAGTGCAGTCACTGACAACACCTCTAATGCTCCTATTCACATGAGACTTTATGAGCATGAGACTTAAGCGATTAGATTGCTCCCACCATTGGTACTTATCGATGACTTCTTGCATATATGTATCCGTGAGAGCAGGAGGTTGTGATGCGAACCCCGTCAAGAATAACGAGACCCGTAGAATAAAAGGAAAAATTCAAGAACGTCCACGATCAGGTTTGGTTGGGAGACTTCGACCCGTTGCTTCAACAAAAACAAGAATCTCAGTATAATTGATCTCAACCCATTGTTTAATGTGAAACAAGAACCTTGGTATAAGGAGGACGCCACAAACGGTAGTGGAAAGCTATTTGATAAGTCAATAATGAACGCCACAGAAGAATTTCGATAAGTTCGAATAGTCTTTCAAAGAACCAAAGAGAATAAACTCACCAATTATCTGTAAACTGTATCCCTTCTATTCCATTAGACGCCTATTTATAGGCTAAAAAAATACAAGAAAAGTTTCAGAAATAGAAACAAAAAAAGAGGAAATAATCAGCCCCTTAATTTGGCTGATCAATACAAGAAAAGTTCTAAAAATAGAAACAAAACAAAATAAAACAATCAGACCCTTAATTTGGCTGATCAATACAAGAAAAAATCTAGAAATAAGATAAAAGAAAACAATCAGTTTTGACCGGATTCTTCTAATAGTTGAATCATGTTAATCCATTTTTGTTGAACACGTGAACCATCCTCAATGGGCCTTCATGAATTTGTTTAAGTCCAAACCTTTTGAATCAGCCCATTAAGTGCATCTTTGAACTTCTTTTCTCGTACTCTTGTAACCGGCCCAGTTGGAACTTGAACCGGCTCCTTTGTAGTCATACCATTATTTACATCATTCCCCTCCTCTTGAAAATGATTTGCCCTCAAATCATCACCTACATCAAAAGGACTCAAATCAGTAACATTGAAAGTAGCACTAACATTATACTCACCGGGCAAATCTAACTTGTAAGCATTGTTATTGATGCGCTCTAGAACTTGGAAAGGACCATCCCCTCTTGGAAGCAGTTTGGAACGTCTTTGCGCTGGAAATCTCTCCATATGCAACCAAATCCAATCTCCGGGTTCAAAAATAAGCTTGTGACGCCCCTTGTTGGCTTGTTTTGCATACTGTTCCGTTCTTCTCTCAATGTTGAGCCTTGCCTTCTCATGTATCTGCTTAACAAAATCAGCCTTTGTCTTTCCATCCAAATTAACACGCTCAGAATAGCTAATGGAGATAAATCCAATGGAGTCAAAGGATTAAAACCATAAACAATTTCAAATGGTGAGAATTTAGTAGCAGAATGAATAGACCTATTATAAGCAAACTCAACATGTGGTAAACACTCTTCCCATGTTTTGATATTCTTTTTAATTATTGACCTCAATAAAGTAGACAAAGTTCTATTTACTATTTCGGTTTGACCATCAGTTTGTGGGTGACAAGTAGTAGAAAATAAAAACTTGGTACCTAACTTACACGACAAAGTCTTCAAAAAATAGCTCAAGAACTTAGCATCTCTATCCGAAACAATAGTTCTAGGCATGCCATGCAATCTCACTATCTCCCTAAAGAACAAATCAGCAACATGCTAAGCATCATCCGTTTTGTAATATGGAATAAAGTGTGCCATCTTAGAAAATCTATCCACAATCACAAAAATTGAATCTCTTCCACTTTTAGTCCTAGGTAATTCTAACACAAAGTCCATTGAAATATCAATCTAAGGCTCACTAGGAATGGGTAAAGGAGTATACAAACCGTTGGGCTGCACTCTAGATTTAGCTTGCCTACATGTGACACATCTGCCACAAATTCGCTCAACATCTCGTTTTATGTGTGGCCAATAGAAGTGTTCCTGCAAAATAGTTAAGGTCTTAGCAACTCCAAAATGTCCTATTAATCCCCCTCCATGGGATTCCTGCACTAACAAATCCCACAAAGAACAGTTAGGCACACATAACTTATTTTCTCGAAACAAGAACCCATCATGTCTAAAGAACTTATCACAAGCGTTTTTCTCACAAGCCTGGTACTCTTCAAAAAATTCATGGTCATCAATGTATAAACTTTTAATGTGTTCAAAACCAAGCAATTTTACATCAAGTGTAGAGAGTAATGCATACCTGAGAGAAAATGCATCGATAACCACATTCTCCTTACCTTGCTTATACCGGATGACATATGGAAATGTCTCAATGAACTCTACCCAACGAGCATACCTTTTATTTAGCTTGTGTTGGCCCTTCAAGTGTTTCAAGGACTCATGATTAGTGTGAATCATGAACCCCTTAGGCCATAGGTAGTGCTGCCAGGTCTTCAAAGCTCAAACCAATGCATACAACTCCTTATCATAAGTCGGATAGTTTAAGACTGTCCTGCCTAATTTCTCGTTGAAGTAAGCAATTGGTCGTCTCTCCTGCATAAGAACTGCACCTATGCCAATACCTGAAGCATCACATTCAATCTCAAACATTTTAGAAAAGTTAGGTAAAGACAATAAGGGGGCGTTGAAACTCCTTCTCTTGTTCTTCTCCCCATCTAAATCCGACGTTCTTCTTGATTATTTCGATAAGTAGTGCGGCTATGCTACTAAAATCCTTCACAAACCGCCGGTAAAAACTACCAAGTCCATGAAAACTACGAATATTGCTTACACTTGTAGGACTCGGCCACTCTTGGATTGCACGTACCTTCTCTTCATCAACTTATATACCCTGTGCACTAACAACAAATCTTAGAAATACAAGTTTATCGGTACAAAAAGTACACTTCTTTAGGTTAGCAAATAACTTTTTTTTCCTAAGCACATCTAAAACCGATTTCAAATGTATGGTATGATCATCCAAGTTTTTGCTATAAATGAGTATATCATCAAAATAGACAACAACAAACCTGCCTATAAATGCACGCAAAACATGATTCATAAGTCTCATAAAAGTACTTGGTGCATTAGTCAACCCAAAAGGCATAACTAACAATTCATACAAACCATATTTTGTTTTAAAGGCAGTTTTCCATTCATCTACTTCTTTCATTCTAATCTGATGATAACCATTCTTTAAATCAATTTTAAAGAACACACAAGAACCATGCAACTCATCTAACATGTCATCTAAGCGAGGAATAGGATGACGATACTTTACCGTTTGTTCGCCGCAAAATTTGCTTTGTTTCCTTCCATTGAATAAGCTTGAATTACAATAGAAGTGAACAAGATTAAAAAGAACAAACGAGAGGATTTATTTTTATCGCTCTCTTTTACAATAAGTTGTGGGATCTGTGGCGATGGGATCTGTCGAGCAGCTCCTTTGGATGATTGGTACGTTGAAATCTTCTCTTTTAAAGATATCGGCCGACTATAGACGATCTTCTCTGGTTTTGATTTGTTCAAGGCTCTCTCGCATAACTCGAACTTCTCAAGAACTCCAAAAAGAAGTTGGTGATTTTCTCTGATCTTCACGAACTCAAGGCTCTGTGCGTAACTCGAATTCTCCAAGATTGCAGAAAAATATCTCAATTGCCGAAAAGAAGATGATCAGCCAAGGTTTCAAGGCTCTCTCGCTTACTTGAATTGCCAAAGGATCGATAGAAGATTTCAGATGCCAAAAAAAGAGACCCCTAGGGTTTCACTAGGAAGGTATTTATAGCTCTAGGTTAATGCAAGAGTTTCTATCTAAATAGAACTCGTCATTATCAGGGATTCCAATCAAATATCTTAGTTTTGATGGAATTCTGATTAGACTTGATTTGGGTATTTGGATAGGCCCAGAATCATAATCTCAATCAATTTGAAATTCTGATTATCTGCTTACGCGGAGCTTTTAATCGCATCAAAACGCGGTGCTAAATAACCAGTGCGCGGAGCTAACGCGGAGCTATAGAACATCTCCGCGTTTACTCAAACGCGAGGCTAATACAAGCCAGACTGCGGAATCAACGCGGAGCTATTAAACATCTCCGTGTTTTATTCAAACGCAAGGTTAATATAACCAAACGCGGGGCTATTAAATTGGCTCCGCGTTCTGTTGTGGAAAATCCTTTTAACTTAGAAATTTTCACTGCCAACAGAACCCCCTCCAAAGTTTTTAAAATGGCTTAGACTTCAGCAGATTTTGAAATACTTTGGATATCTAAACTGAAACGCGGAGTTAGAATACCAAGTCTATCTCGCGTTATGCTCTCTTACGCGGAGCTAATCAGCTTCACTTCGTCTTCAGTGAAATGAGTAATTATGTCATTAATTACCCTGAATTTCTACGCCGAATACCAAGCGACGGAAATTCTGTTTAAATAGAGCTCCCGGCTCATCTTCTTCTTCATCTCATCCGAAGAATCTTAGGGCTTCAGAGCAGGCGACTCAGGCTTCTTATTTTGAAAGAATGATCTCCAGTCGAACTTTTTTTTTCTTTCCATAGATTTTCATCACTAGGATGCCATCTAGGAAGAGTGCGACATCGCGCAAGTTGGCCGGCGTTAATGGCAACAGCCGTGAAGGTAGATGCGACGGCGAACCAGTCTATGCAGCGTCTTCCGAAGGTAAAAACCTTAACTCTTGGGCTTCTAAGAACCATTCTTGAGATGTTTCGGCTTGATTTAATCCAGCCAACTGTTTATTTTACAGGCGAGATCGCCGTTCTCCGCGAAGTTATCGCGTCATCCCCTGCGCTTGAAACGCGGGGCTTATCTGACTAGTGGTCTCGATGAATCTGCGAGGCTATCTTTGATTAGCAGTCGCAATGAATTGCGAGGCTATCTTTGATTAGCAGTCGCGATGAATTGCGAGGCTATCTTTGATTAGCAGTCGCGATGAATTGTGAGGCTATCTTTGATTAGCAGTCACGATGAATTGCGAGGCTATCTTTGATTAGTAGTCGCGATGAATTGCGAGGCTATCTTTGATTAGCAGTTCGCGATGAATTTGCGAGGCTATTTTTGATTAGCAGTTCGCGATGAATTTGCGAGCTATCTTTGATTAGCAGTTCGCGATGAATTTGTGAGGCTATCTTTGATTAGCAGTCGCGATGAATTGCGAGGCTATCTTTGATTAGCAGTCGCTATGAATCTGCGAGGCTATCTTTGATTAGCAGTCGCGATGAATTGCGAGGCTATCTTTGATTAGTAGTCGCTATGAATCTGAAAGAGAAGGAAAGAGCAGAAAGAAATCTTGTCCCCCTTTACGCGAAGTTATCGCATCATCCTCTGCGTTTAAAGCGCGAGGCTATTTCTTCAACTGTGCGCGGAGTTAGCTTAGCTCCGCGTTTTCACTCTTTTGGAAACTCTGTTCCTTTTGCAGTAAGTCCAATCCTTTCTGAAGAGGAATGTATGCGGGTCCATCGATCTTCATCAGCAAAAGTAACTCTAAGGAAGTCAGACGCATATGCTTTACAACATAGTTGCAGGTTTCAAGCTCTGGCTCCTGGAGATGGACTATTGAAGGAGCTTCAAGCTTAAGTGAGGGCCTGCAGCGCTTGCAGTTCAGAATTGCAGCACTTGCAGTTCAGAATTGCTTCGATGCAGCACTTCTCTTTCCTCTCGTGCTTCATTTCAGATGACAGGTCCAAAATGACATTTGCAGAGGAGATCTTTTGCATGTGAATCAGGGAACTGAGCTTCAACACCCCGTAGAGAAATCTGGAGTTTTTTTGCATGTGAACCAGGGAACTGAGCTTCAACACCCCGTAGAGAAGTCTTACTGTTTGGTTATTGATGAGTTGAGCATGTAAAAGCTTTTGGGAGAGCTATAACTCGCTCTTTGTAATCTCTTGCTTCATGAATAAAGATAAATTATTTTCCTCTCTATCTGTTGGCTTCAATAATTTTGCTTGCTCAACAAACAGATGGTTAATAATTCTGGTAAAATAATCTAAGGCTCTTCTGCGTAACTTAGATCATTAATACCTGAAGAGATCGGACAGGGATCATCTTCCACTTAGCCAAAAATCCAAGTTTTTCATGAGAACGCGAAGGTAAAATACCAAGTTATCTTCGCGTTTCTCGGAGTTGCGTGGAGTTAATATCTTCACTTTTTTCTTTATCACGCGAGGCTAATAGCTCCGCGTTTTGGAGAGTAACTGACCAGTCATTTTCTCCGAAATCCGCGCCGAACTCTAAGAGGCAGTTTTCCTCTTTTAAATAAAATCTCTATTCCTTTTCTTCTCATTTTACTTGAGAATTTTCTAGAAACTTAGAGATTCAGGCGATCACAGTTCAGGCGACCTGAGCTTCTTCCGACCGAGTTTCCTCCCGATTTTCAGTCGATTTTCCTCAGCAATGGCACCCAAAACTCGTGCTACTTCTCGCGCGGCTCCATCATCGGCAACTGGCACAAGCAGTAGTGGCGGCGGCCATGGCAGCGACGCGCCAGCCCACATTTCGCCTATCGGAGGTAAGAATCTCTCCATCGAGACTTTTTAGAACATCTCTAGAGTGATTTGGCTTGATCTTAACTGACCAATCAACTCTTTTACCGGCGAGATCGCCGTACTCCTGCTGTAAGGCTTGGAGAAGAAGAAAAGTCTCTGACTTTCTTCTTACGCGAAATTATCGCGTCATCCTCGCCTTTTGAAGCGCGGGGCTATTTTAAATAGCAGTCGCGCTGAAACGCGAGGCTATTTTGAGCAGCAGTCGCGTTGAAACGCGAGGCTATTTTAAGTGGCAGTCGCGTGGAAACGCGAGGCTATTTTGAGTAGCAGTCGCGCTGAAACGCGAGGCTATTTTATGTAGAAGTCGCGCTGAAACGCGAGGCTATTTGATGTAGCAGTCGCGCTGAAACGCGAGGCTATTTTAAGTAGTAGTCGCGTGGAAACGCGAGGCTATTTTATGTAGCAGTCGCACTGAAACGCGAGGCTATTTGATGTAGCAGTCGCGCTGAAACGCGAGGCTATTTTAAGTAGCAGTCGCGTGGAAACGCGAGGCTATTTTGACTTCTGCGCGGTCTAATTTTTAGCTTCGCGCGGCGCTATTTTTAGCTTCGCGCGTTCTAATTTTTAGTTTCGCGCATCCATACTTAGAGAATTTTTCTGTCTTATAGAAACTTCTCTAACTCTGATACTTCTTTTTGCAGTAGGGTATTCAGTGGAAGCTCTTCCTCACAAGAATTACTTCGGTTTTGCTGGGGGTTCTGATCTCTCAAGCCAATTTCGCTTCACCACTATCTTGGCTTCATATAAGCCAGACCCGAAGGAGCGCAAGGAGAAGTTGATCAAGTATCACCCCACTACTGCGCGAGAAATCATAACTGATGCAGCCTTCGAAACTTTGAATAGAGAGGCGATGGAGAAACCCGCCTTCCTCTTTGGAGACCAGATGGATCAATCAGATGAGATCCTTTCTGAAGAGGAGTGTGTTTGGTTATATAATTCAGGCGAAATGCTGATATTTCTGCCTAGAATGGATCGTAGCTATCCTCTGGTCTATCTTCAGAGGCTGGCGATGCCTTTGGAATTAAAGTGAGGACTGACTCAAGAGCAAGATGGCGTCCCAACAGGCAAATTTGGTGCAAAAGGGGTTTATCAAGATGGTCCCCCCAAATGCATTACTGGCTTGCTTCCAGGCCGATTTGGCAAGGAGCTTCCAGTGGGAGAAGTCCCATCTCGTGCCCGAACTTTCTTAAGTGAGTTCCTGGTGAAGGATGGTCAGTACCCGGCTAGCGACTTCAGGATGCCTGGCTGGGTTCATTCTTCTAACAATATGTGGTGGGCCCGCCTCGTTCAGTACATGCTGGATTCCCACGAGCCCATTTTAAAGGATATTGGCTTGTATAAAGCTATCAGGAATGTCCAATTTGGGTTTTTCCAGAGTGCCTATCATTTTTACTGCCTCTTGGAGATGTATAACCCTGAGACTTGTACTCTCTTTACACCAGTGGGTGAGTTAGGATTCGCTCTTCACGAGATGTTCGAGGTTTCCGGGCTTTCCATGGGTGAAATCCCCTATAAAGAGTATATCCCCACCACCAATGAGCTGAATATGCTACTGGCGAGGGATGAGCGCATCTATGCCACATACAGGGAGATGATGTGCCATTATCATATTTGCGTTGACTTGACGGGTGCGCGTAACCACGGTATCGGTCATAAGAAATGGGCGGAATACCTTTTTGCCAACTTGAATTCTAAGGATAGTTCAACGACTATCCATGGCCATCCACCCGTCTATGGCTCAGAGATTGATCACCGCATTGCTAAGGGCTGCCACCTATTATATTATACCACTGAATCCAATGAGAATGGATACGGTCCTGGCACTTCATTCAAGAGCTATCACTATCAAGTCCAGTTCCCAATCTCCAACAGAGGTCTCATTGCCGGATTTCTGATGCTGTGGCTGAAGAGATGTGTTGTGCCGTCGTTGCCCAAAGAGGCAATTGCAGTGACCGTGGTATATCCAGCGGTTCTTCTCGCATATGGCTGACCCCTTGGACTTCTTCCCGCTATGGTATGCAATTTGCAGTATGGACTGAGGGTGCTCTGTCGTGATTTCCTCCCCACTATTAAGGTCAAGGGGAAAGGAAAGGGCAAGTCGAAAGAGACTGCCCAGCCGAAAACTCCAAATCCTAGGGTGGAGATGCCCTACACCTATTTGATGGCATGGCTCGTCTTGCACTGTCCTTCTTTAATGAGTGCACCAGAGCGTCGTTCGGGCGAAAAGTGCTTCTTTGTAGAGCTGTATGAACGCTCTTCGTGGAAGCAGAATTATATGTCTCAAATTCGGAAGACTTTTCATAGTTTTCAGAATTATGAGATCTTCCGGTGTTTCCCTGACTTTCCCGGCGGAGGATATGGGATGAGGCTGAAGGATGCCGTGGGAGCAGATAAGTTCACTACTTTATCTACAGGAGCGTTCTGGTGGCTTCTCAACATCCGTCCCGGACACTTGGTGTATCGTCAAGATCTCGGGTGTCGGATCGAGCCATACACTCCGAGTCGCTTTGCTCGTCAGTTTGGATACTCCCAACTTTATGTGGGCAATCCAAATAAAGATCTCGCTCACGAGGAGAATTTATACGAAGGCGCTCGTGGCTGGTTCTATTTTGCAGCAGGCGGAACCGATGCTGAATTCTCCTTGCCCCAGAAGGCGCCAGAATTGGCCATGACCCTCAGCTTCTGCAATTAGTTCAGTATTGCGAATGCTGACGTGCCCGGCTTCTCTCTCAATCGTAGTTGTTGCAAAGAGATTGAAACCTTCTACATTAGCCGTCAGGGTGCTTCTAGAGTGAGAATAAAAGGAATGGAAGAATTCCTTGGCGCCGCGGCTGAGCCTTCAGATGCTAGCGAGTCCGACGACGATGCCGGTGATGACGATGACAATACTGGTGCTGGTGGAGCTCCCCAGCCTGTTGTTAGTCATCCCTTGAGTCCAGCTCTCAAACGCCGCGGTACTTTAAAGAGAAGATCGGGTAAGAAGCAAAAATTGGTGCAGGAAACCTTGATAGCCCCCAAAGAAGTGGCTATCAAACTTGCTTCAGACTTGTTGGCTTCAGCTCTACCCCCAGCGTCGGCAAGGGAAGACGAACCTGCTAAAGCTTCAAGTGTTGTTGAGGTTTCGGCCCCTTTGGCCATAGGGCCTGTGGCAGAACCCGGGGCGCAACTAACGGGTAGCGAGACGGGTACATTGCTGGAAACGACAATGGCTCCCCCTTCAAGTCCGACAACTGGACTTGTATCGCCTGGTATAGCCCTTAGCATTTTATCTTTTGCCCGTTATTATTTTAACGTAACACTGCTTTTCTGGTCTTTCGAAATGCAGGTGATCAACTTCTCTCTCCAATGCATTCGACTACCCAAGTAGAATCTGACGATAGGATGGACCATTCCGGCTCCGTTGGTGGTGTGGGTAGCTCTGCTGGCGAGTTTGCGGCTGATTATTCCACACCGGCTCCTGCCTCTGTTCCCTCTTCAATTCCCCCAATTGACGAACTGGGAAGTGATGAGAGAACTGAGGTCATTATCGCAGCTGCTGCTAGGGAGGCGACGCCTTCTCCTAGCATGCCATCTCCAACGCTAGTCTGTTCCACTGAGACATTTCCCACGGTCATTGGCGTACCTTCTGTTTCTCAGTCAGCGATTCTAATGCCTTCTACTATAATGGCTGTTGAGACACCTGTAATTCCTTCAGCTTCTAATCTTCCAGTCGGGGATGAGGAGAACTTAAAGTTCTCATTTGAAGCTTCTTCTGCCATCAGAGGAACTTCTGGTGGAGATACCCCCTCATCTTCTCCTGTTGGTGGCGCTCCCCGGGTGACTTGTATTAGCAGCCCTCCTTCTCAGGTTCCTGATTCCACCAGATCTGCATTGGCTTTACTGGCCCCGCATGTCATGAACCTGGTACAAGGACGGGCTTCTTCTTCGACACCGGCAGCCACTGCTCCCCTGCCCGTGACATCTTCCTTAGCATTACTTGCTTTGTCTGTTGGCACTGTAAATCCTCTTGAAGAACTTTTCAACTTCAGTGTCGCCGATTTTATGCGTTTGTTAAGGAGATGTATCGAGATGGTCCTTGCTGGCCACGATTTCTTCAACTTCGCACGTCCACTGTTATTCCGCTATCTGGAAAACATCGAAGAAATTGGGGGACGAGATCGAGCATATCCTTACCAGGCCCGTTTTGAAATTTTGGAAGAGCAAATGAACTTACTCAATACAGTTCGCCAAGCGGATGCTGAGTCGATTACTGGGATCGAATGGGCTCGTCTTCGGGCGGAGTTGGTTGCTCGTCGAGAAGAATTGAGGCGCCAAGAAGAAGAGTGGTCTCGAGCGTTAGCAGGGTTCCAGGCTAGTCGGGAGTCCATTCTTAGAGGTTTGGATTTGGTGAACTCTGAAATTGAGGGGAGCCAGGCTGCCATTCTCAGCGCCCAGGAGGCCATTGCTAATGCTTGGGCGATCTTAGTAGAGAGCGAGCTTCAATTAGGGGAAGCCGTTAAGAAGCGGGAAGCGCTGATCCTTCAACCGGAGCAAGTTGATCAGGAGGAGACAATAAGAAGCCGTACTATGGAAGAGTCTCGCCAGCATCTCATCCAGCAAGTTGGAATGAATGATGATGATCTGCTCCGACAGGCTCAACAATCTATAGAGGCAACTCGTCGTCGAGTGGTTGACGAAGCGATGAGTAAGTTAAGCGATGAGTAAGTTAAAGCATCTCAGAGATCCATAGTTTTCTTTTATTCTTCATTCCTTTTTTGTAATGAGAACTTGTAATAAAAGAAAGGTCTTTATTGGTTCTCAGACTTCTTTTGTAACCCCATTCCTTTTAAATAATGAATAAGGATAACTAATTTTTGATTCTTTTATTAGTTGGCTAGGAAATCTTTTTGCACAACAAATAACTTGCCATCAAAAAGTAGTTTTCTCTGTTTTTATACAAAACGTTCCAAGTCGTACTATCAGAGGTAAGAATTTAACATGACAGATTTTATGGGATTTTTAGCAAATCCCCAGCTATCAACGGGTTTGATTGGCCTTTACCAACTACTGTTTGAGTTGGACTAGCCATGTTATTCCCCTCAACATGGTGAGTTGTCGAGGAATTAATTCCTCTCCCCTTTGCCTTCAATCAGCATTGGGTAGTTAATCTCATACTCTTACCCCCAGTATGATAGGGTTGGCGAAAAACTGGTTCTCTTCCCATTGCCTAGTCGGCGTTGGGCAATTCATACTTTTACCCCAGTATGATGGGTTGGCGAGAAACTGGTTCTCTTCCCATTGCCTAGTCGGCGTTGGGCATTTCATACTTTTACCCCAATATGATTGGTTGGCGAGAAACTGGTTCTCTTCCCATTGCCTAGTCGGCGTTGGGCATTTCATACTTTTACCCCAATATGATGGGTTGGTGAGAAACTGGTTCTCTTCCCATTGCCTAGTCGGCGTTGGGAATTTCATACTTTTACCCCAATATGATGGGTTGGCGAGAACTTTCCATTGCCTAGTCGGCGTTAGGTATTTCATACTTTTACCCCAATATGATGGGTTGGCGAGAAACTGGTTCTCTTCCCATTGCCTAGTCGGCGTTGGGCAATTTATACCTTTTAGGTCAGAGGCGCTTAATTACATATATCTAAAAGAAAGATTGGGGGTTGTTCAAACTTGAGAACTAAGCACATCAGGTTTGGGTCAGAGGCGCCAAACTGCGCATGCCCAAGAAAAGACTGATGGTGGTTCAAACTTGAGAACCAAACTGGAGGCGGTTCAAGGCTCTCTCGCGTAACTTGAACTGGGCACTCCAAACACACCAGGTTTAGGTCAGAGGCGCCAAACTGCGCATGCCTAAGAAAAGACTGGAGGTGATTCAAACTTGAGAACTAAAATGGAAGCGGTTCAATGCTCTCTCGAGTAACTTGAACTGGGCACTCCAAACACACCAGGTTTAGGTCAGAGGCGCCAAACTGCGCATGCCTAAGAAAAGACTGGAGGTGGTTCAAACTTGAGAACCAAACGCACCAGGTTTAGGTAAAAGGCGCCAAACTGCGCATGCCTAAGAAAAGACTGGAGGTGGTTCAAACTTGAAAACCAAACACACCAGCTTTAGGTCAGAGGCGCCAAACTGCGCATGCCTAAAAAAAGACTGGTGGTGGTTCAAACTTGAGAACCAAACACACCAGGGTTTAGGTCAGAGGCGCCAAACTGCGCATGCCTAAGAAAAGAAGACTCGTATTTCCAGGGATACTAAGAATAGTATTTCTTCAGAAATTTGCCATTGACTGGCATCATCATCCTGTCGCCATCTTGATTCATTAAGCGATAGGCTCCACTGGAGTATACTGTCTCCACAACAAACGGTCCTTCCCACTTGGGTTCAAATTTACCCTTAGTCTTGTGGGTTAACACCATTGGCCTTTTAACAGCCAAAACCAAGTCTCCTTACTTATAGGTCCTTGGCTTAACGCTCTTATTGAACGTTCGAGATATTCGGGCTTGATACAACTCAATTTGTTGTTGAGCCCTGAGACGTTTTTCATCTAACGCCTCTAGTTCTTGCGATCTTTGCTGATGGCGCTCTTCTGTCGTCATCCTTGTGGCTAAAGCCACTCTTAATGATGGTATTTGGATTTCAAGAGGCAAAACAGCCTCACTTCCATAAACCAAAGAGAACGGGGTAGTTTTGGTCGGGGTGCGAACGGTGGTGCGATATGCCCACAAACATTCTCCCAACTTTTCATCCCAATCTCGTTTATTGGAAGATATGAACTTCCGAAGGAGTTTGATGATCGTCTTGTTAAAAGCTTCAGCTAACCCATTAGCCGCAGGGTTATATGGTGTAGAAGCGATATTTTTGATTCTGAACTTATTGCAGAATCTGGAGAATCCCTGACTAATGAACTGCGGACCGTTATCATGAATGATCCGTCGAGAGATGCCAAATCGGTAAATGACATGATGCTTGATAAACTTGATCACATCTGTCGTTTTCACCTCTTTCATGGGCACGGCTTCGGCCCATTTTGAAAAATAATCGGTTATTGCAAGAATAAACTGATGTCCTCTGGATGACGGGGGAGTTATTGGCCCCACAATGTCCATCCCCCATGCTTCAAATGGCCAACTTGCAACAGTATTGTGCAAGTATTCTTGGGGTTGATGAATAAAATTAGCATGAACTTGGCATGCATGACATCGTTTAGCGTATGCATTGCTTCCGTGATCATATTTGGCCAGTAGTATCCTAGCCTTCTTATACGGTCTCCAAATTTAGGACCGGGCTGATGAGCTCCACATACTCCATCGTGTGTTTCTCTCAGCACTTCTTCTGCTTCCGCTTTTGATATGCAGCGTAGTAGCAGACCATCTCTTGACTTTCTATATAAAGTCTGAAGTTTATGGTCATAATAAAATCTTTGGGTCTTCCTCTTTATAGAGGTGGCTTCCTTAGGATCTTCTGGTAATATCCCATGTAAAGCGTAATCCACAAACGGAAATCGCCAATCACGGGGCTCCAGGGTTAGGCCTACTTGGCACACTTCTTTATTTTGAAGAAGAGTATCTGGATGAAGGAGCTCTCTGCTTTCAATGGTGATACTTTTAACTTCACCCGGCGGGATTGCCAGTGTTGCGGCTAACGCGGCAAGAGCATCTGCATAAACGTTCTCCTTTCGAGATACGTGATATATGTAGAATTGTTCAAAATATCCTGCTAGCTCAATAGCTAACTGATGATAGGGGATGAGGGCTTCATGTCTGACTTCATACTCACCTGTCATCTGATTGACGATGAGTTTAGAGTCTCCAAATACCTCTAGATGGTTCACCCCCAGTTGCAGAGCTATTTTTAAGCCGATAATGAGCACGTTGTACTCCGCTACATTATTCGTGCACGGTTCCGTCAATGAATAACAGTTTGGAAGTATATGTTTATGTGGGGAGATTAGCACAACCCCCACTCCAGCAGCAGATCATCTGGCAGCACCATCAAAGAACATTTGCCATGGTTGCTCTTTGCTGACTGTGTTGACTCCTGACATCTGTTTGGCATTAGACCGAATTGGGTGGTCTGCAAGAAAATCGGCAATTGCCTGTCCCTTCATCGCCTTTTGAGGAACGAAGTGTATGTCATAGGGCGACAGTAGCAGGGCCCATTTTTCCAGTCGGCTATTTAAAGCCTCTGGTTTTGTCATCAGAATCTTCAGGGGATTAACCCGTGATATGACATGAATCGTTTGCACTGAAAGGTAGTGTCGCATTTTCTGAACAGCAAACACTAGGGCTAAACATTCATTTTCAATCGGGGTATACCGCTGTTCGGCCCCAATCATTATTCTACTTAAATAGTAGAGGGCATGTTCATGGCCGTGCTCATTATATTGAGCAAGTAATGCTCCTAAAGCATTATCCATGGCCCTTACATATATAAGGAAGGGCTGCCCAGGGACTGGTGCCATTAGTTCGGGAGGCTTAGTAAGGTACTCCTTGAGGTCATCAAATGCCTGCTGACATGCCTCATCCCATATGAAAGACACTCCTTTTTCATAAGTTTGGAGAATGGTTGGCATTGTCCAGATAAGTTAGATATGAAGCGCCGAATATAAGCGAGTTTTCCTTGTAATCCCCTCAACTCTTCAAGATTGCGGGGAGGTGGCATTTCGCTAATCGCTTTTACCTTTTCAGGGTCGAGAAAAATTCCTTTTGAAGTTATTATGAACCCCAGAAACTTCCCGCTGAATACCCCCATGAACGACTTGGTAGGATTCATCTTCAGGTGATGTTTCCGTATAAGATCGAAGACCACTCTTAAATCATGAAGATGATCTTCTTTGTCTTTGCTTTTAACTGCTAAGTCATCCACATAGCACTCCACTGTTCTGCGCGGGTGTTCTTTGAATATGACACTCATTGCGCGTTGGTAGGTGGCACCTGCATTCTTTAATCCGAATGTGTAACACCCCAAAATTATCATGTTTATTAAATTATAAATTATCAAGTTAAAAATTTATTTCTATACACCTTCAAATTTAATTAAGTTTCCAAGGGCACCCCTTTTGCCTTTTGTGGGGATGAGTTGTTAAAAGAAAATTTGAGGTGACACTCTAGTTGACATTTGTCATGCATGCAAGAAGCCTTAGGACTAGACTAGAGGATAAGGTGACCAAAATGCCCTTAGGAATATATAACCTTATTCTCTCAAAGAGAATTCTTATCAAAAAGAACAAAATAGAAATCACCCTTGGTTCTTCTAGTTCGTTGAGTAAAGGAAATAGAAGGGAGGCCTTGCTACAACAAAGGAGGAGATTAAAGGGAATAGAGGCAAGTATCACCTTGTTCTTGTTCTCTCTTTGAATCGTATTTGAGTACAAGTAGCATTTATGATCTTTCTTTTTATTATGAGTACATGATTCCTTTTTCTTTATGGATAAATTCACATCATATTGGATCTGCATACTTAGAAAAATTTCTGGACTGCATATTTAACCTGATTTACGAATGTTGGCTATTTTCGGCTTAGCCTGCGTTTGGCAATTTTTAGCCTCGCGTTTGACTATTTCTGCTTCCTGTTTGACTATCCCTTTAGCCTCGCGTTTGGCCATTTTTAGCCTCGCGTTTGGCAATTTTTAGCCTTGCGTTTGACTATTTCTGCTTCCTGTTTGACTATCCTTTTAGCCTCGCGTTTGGCCATCTTTAGCCTCGCGTTTGGCAATTTTTAGCCTCGTGTTTGGCAATTTTTAGCCTCGCGTTTGACTATTTCCGCTTCCTGTTTGACTATCCTTTTAGCCTCGCGTTTGGCAATGTTTAGCCTCACGTTTGGCAATTTTTTAGCCTCGCATTTGACTATTTCTGCTTCCTGTTTGACTATCCTTTTAGCCTCGCATTTGGCCATCTTTAGCCTCGTGTTTGGCAATTTTTAGCCTCGCGTTTGACTATTTCTGCTTCCTGTTTGACTATCCCTTTAGCCTCGCATTTGGCCATTTTTAGCCTCGCGTTTGGCAATTTTTAGCCTCGCGTTTGACTATTTCTGCTTCCTGTTTGACTATCCTTTTAGCCTCGCGTTTGGCAATTTTTAGCCTTGCGTTTGACTATTTCTGCTTCCTGTTTGACTATCCTTTTAGCCTCGCGTTTGGCCATTTTTAACCTCGCGTTTGGCAATTTTTAGCCTCGCGTTTGACTATTTCTGCTTCCTGTTTGACTATCCTTTTAGCCTCGCGTTTGGCCATTTTTAGCCTCGCGTTTGGCCATTTTTAGCCTCGCGTTTGGCAACGGATTTATACACTTGGCATGATTTGCGGATTTATGATAATATGACATGTGAATATCAACATGATACATGAAGGCAAGATTATTCATCATGACAAATTCTAGTATCTGTATTACAAGACATGATTACAAGTTCTAGTATCCATATTACAAGTTCTAGTATCCTTATTACAGGATAACAAGTTCTAGTACTCTATTACACGACATGATAACAAGTTCTAGTATCTTTATTACAAGACATGATTACAAGTTCTAGTATCCTTATCACAAGTTCTAGTATCCTTATTACAGGATAACAAGTTCTAGTATTTTTATTACAAGACATGATTACAAGTTCTGGTATCCTTATTACACGACATGATAACAAGTTCTAGTATCTTTATTACAAGACATGATTACAAGTTATAGTATCATTATTACATGACATGAAGCATCCTTATAATACATGTGTACATGATTCCAAATCTTGATTCTTGAACTCTTGATTCTTGTGAAATGATATGTGTAAAATTTGACATGAGAGTCCACGCGTTTCCTTTAATTCAAGCATATCATATGCATTACTAACATGGGAAAAACTACATGATGGATAGATAAGTACTATATTGTACAAGGATCTTGTTGGCCAACTTCTTGATTAGGTGCTGAGGGCCTTTTACTAGCAGCACTGGGTGGTACTGAGCCACCGTCTGATACATGAGTCACCATATGGGTGATGCCCGTTACTTGTTTCATTTAATGGGGTCTGACTTGTAGCTCCTAGCGGTGTGTCATGGTTCAGCGCCATGAGTTAGAGGCCGGGTCCCGGGTATGTACGGGCACTTGTACAATATGAGAAACTGCACGCTATCTTATCCATCATTGAGTTTCAATTCCAACACTAACATGATATAGACCTGTTAAATTTTACATGAAGCTTGTGAATGACTTACATTGTTCTGGTTATATGCAACATGATTGATATTTACTTCGCTTACACTTGTCACCTTTACATAATTTGTTTTTATTTGAATGAATAGTCTTACTCAATTCATTTTCAGTATTCTCAAGATACGTTTGTACCAACGCAATTTATTTAATTCTTTTATTATTTGTACTGTGATAGTACACGTGTTTCTTGTTTTTGTTTTACTTGCTGGGTTTAATCCCCTGGGTTTTCTTAAGCCCAGATCACGAAAGTAGAGAAGGGGAGATTGCTCCAGACAACGATCCTTACTTCACCAACCAGGTCGAGTAGAGGATACTACTAGCACAATACTATTGGGGTACTTCGCACTTCTTGTTCTTGTCTCCTTTGTCACTTCTTGTTCTTGTTTCCTTTTTCTGGGCACTGCTTCAACTTGTAGTATTTAACTCTTTTGTGTAAATATTTAGAGCAGTGTGCCATTTTATGTAATCAATTCTCTTTATACATGAAATCCTTTCAGTTTCAGACATGGTTATTCATCTTGACATGGCAGTAGTTACGGTTATTCCAAGATCATGGGACTGTTGGGATGTTTATAGTATTTAAGCGGCGTCCCTTGTTTGAAAAAAAAAAAGAAAAAAAAAAAAGAAAAAAAGGGGAGCCGAATTGGGGGCGTTACAGTTTTGGTATCAGAGCCTAGGTTTAGGTGGGAGACCATATGACTACTGCCACATGAAAACATGTCTAAGATACACTCTTGACACTTCTTCCTTATCTTTGATATCCATCAGATCTAGTATCGTGCCTATTTTATTGTTTCTAATTCATTTGGAATATCTATCTTGAAACTCCATCTGATTAATCTTCCTTGGTCCGTCACAGAATGATGACGACCCAATCTTCTACTAGCGCAAGCCCAAATTTAATGAGTGAAGAGTCTGAGCTTAGAAATATGGTACAAAGGGTAGCACAAACGCAACAAACCACAATAATGATATTAGAAAGGATATTGCAGTGCCAAAAACAAGAGAGAATCAAAATGGTGAACCTTCTAAAGGTGGCGAATAAGAGGTCAGTAGCATTTAAAGGGTCATATAGGCAAGGAGCAAACCCATCGGCCAGGAAATTTGATGGCACACCAACAAAAAAAGCAGGTGATGCCGAATCGAGGTATAGTAATATGTAATTATTGTCATAAACCAGGGCATATCAAGAAAATGTGTAGAAGAGCTCAAGGGTTGTGTCTGGTGTGCGGATCCACTAGTCATCAGTTGAGAGATTGCCCAAAAACTCAACAGTCGGCAAAAGCTAAGGTTCCATGTCAGGCAAAGGACAGACCAACAAGCATATCAACCCAGAAGATTTCAGGACCAGATCAGAAAGGGCTTTTGGAAAACTAACAACAAACTCATGCCAGCACCCGAGGAGGAACATAATGGAGGAAATGGTAAGTTAAGCTGATGAATGTGGAGAAAGTTCAAACCACTGTAGGAGTCGTGGCAGGTATAATTTTAGTTGGCAATATACCGGCCATTGTTTTATTTGATTCCGGAGCGTCACACAGTTTCATCACTAGCATATTTGTTTCCTGCAATTTTATCGATTTTACTATCTTACCTGCGAGGTGGGATATTAAGACCGGGAATGATAGTATCATAACCAATAAAGAGTATAGATTGTATTCCTTGGTGATTAATGAATTTTGTGCCAACTTATTAGTGGAGGATAATATGATGTTATCTTAGGTATTGATTGGTTGAGTACCTTCCATGCAGTAATAGGTTGTAGAAGAATGAATGATCTCAGTAGTGTCAGAATTCTTAAATATATTTTTTTAAGAGATACCTGAACTACCACCAGTAAGGATAGTAGAATTTACTATTGATATTATACCTGGAGCTGAACCAGTTTGTAAGCCACCTTATTGAATGGGGATTGCAGAACTAGAATAAGTCAAGAAGCAAGTGGGCGAGTTAATGAAATTGGGTTTTATAAGACCCAGTGTGTCACCTTGGGGAGCTCCAGTATTATTAGTATGAAAGAAGGACGGGAGTAAAAGGTTATGCGTAGACTATAGAGGATTGAATGCAGTAACAATTAAGAATAAATATCCATCGCCAAGAATAACTGATCTGTTCGATCAACGTGGAGGAGCAAAGGTATTCTCAAGAATAGATTTTCGTTCAGGATTTCGTCAAGTAAGAGTCCGAATAGAAGATATCCCAAAGACTGCATTTAGAACCAGACATGGTCATTATGAATATTTAGTGATGCCATTTGGGGTAACTAATGCTCCAGCAGTGTTTATGAAATTGATGAACCATGTTTTTGCTCAAGTATTTAGACAAATTTGTGGTAGTGTTTATTGATGATATATTGATCTACTCTACGAATAGAGAAGAGCACGTTAAACATTTGAGGATAGCTTTGCAAACTTTAAGGGAACAAAGGCTATACGGACAATTGAGCAAATGTGAATTTTGGTTGAAAAAAAAAAAATTGCTTTCTTGGGTCATATAATATCTGAAGATGGTGTATCAGCAGATCCTCAAAAAAAAGATAGAGGCTGTGATGGATTGGCCTGTACCGAAATAGTATTAGAAATTCAAAAATTTCAAGAGATGACTGGGTTTTACATAAGGTTTGTATAAAACTTTACAAAAATCATATCTCCTTTGACTAAATTAATTAGGAAAGGAGGAGAATATGCCAAAATAGAGGAATGCGATAAGACATTTGAAGAATTAAGATGGAGACTGACAACAGTGTCAGTGCTAGTAATTCCGGACAATACTGGAGGTATGAAAGTTTGTAATGATTTTTTTTAGTTAGGGATTATGATATATGTTGGTACAGAGTGGAAAAATAATTAAATTTGGATCTTACCCTTAAGTTTCCAAGAAAGGTAAAATAAATAAAAAAAAAATGATTCCATACTTGTGTTTCTTTTAGAAGATTGGGGAGACTAAATATAAGAAATATGACCTTGAGTATGCAGTTCTAAAGGGAAGAAGAATAATTAAGAATAATTGGTGTTGGTAGACTTGGCGGAGTAAATATAGTTGATGAGATTAAATAGGCAAGCGAACTAGAAAATTTGAAACAATTCACGGAAAGGTAAATGTAAGGATACAAAGAGATTTTAGAAGGCTGAGAATTAGTCGATTGAAAGTAGATGATAAAAAGTTGATGATAAATTATAATCAAAGAAGACAAATTTTATCAAGTCAGAACATGACCATATATCTTGGTACTCAAGTTAAAACTTATTTTCCCAAACGAATGTCTTATTTCATTACTTTTGTTGATCAATCCCATTTGACATTTTAAATCTTCCATCTGCACTTTATTTCAATGTAGTCAATGTTTTCAAAAAAAAAAAATTTTTTTTTTGTATATCACAAGTCTTATCGAGACAGTGAGGCAATTGTAGAGATTTATTCTCTGGCGCCAACAATTGCAGCCACTTGATAGGACAATCTTGTGTAATTGAAATTTTGTAATTAACCATGAAGTCATTTCTAATCTTGTATTTTTACCATTCACTACTCCATTACATCAACATTGTAATAATTGAGGTTCATTTTCTCTTCTAGTGTCTGTCACAACTAGGTAATAGGACCACATAAGATCTTTATCACTTGTATCTTTCCCATTGATTAATCAGGATAGCGTGGCACCGTGAATTAGTAGCAGCTATTCCTGATTAAACTTTATCCTGCATTTATAAATAAATTGGAAATCTTATCTATCCAATATCATTCCTATCAAAGACAGAAATTTTTTCATCATGTATTTTGTGTATCATAAATAAAGAGACGCTTAGATGAAAGTCCAAAATAGTGACTCTATCAAAAATAGACGAATTCTAATATGGACTGCGCGATCACTAAGGGACTCTACTCGAGAACATGAGGACGACATCAGAACTATTTCATGATCATGCATGTTACTTGAATATATTTTTACATGACAATAAATACTTGGGTACACTGACATAGTTTTGAATTGGAATTTCGAGGACGAAATTCTTTTATTAGGTGAGTAGAATGTAACACCCCAAAATTATCATATTTATTAAATTATAAATTATCAAGTTAAAAATTTCTTTCTATACACCTTCAAATTTAATTAAGTTTCCAAGGGCACCCCTTTTGCCTTTTGTGGGGATGAGTTGTTAAAAGAAAATGAGAGGTGGCACTCTAGTTGACATTTGTCATGCATGCAAGAAGCCTTAGGACTAGGCTAGAGGATAAGGTGACCAAAATGCCCTTAGGAATATATAACCTTATTCTCTCAAAGAGAATTCTTATCAAAAAGAACAAAATAGAAATCACCCTTGGTTCTTCTAGTTCGTTGAGTAAAGGAAATAGAAGGGAGGCCTTGCTACAACAAAGGAGGAGATTAAAGGGAATAGAGGCAAGTATCACCTTGTTCTTGTTCTCTCTTTGAATCGTATTTGAGTACAAGTAGCATTTATGATCTTTCTTTTTATTATGAGTACATGATTCCTTTTTCTTTATGGATAAATTCACATCATATTGGATCTGCATACTTAGAAAAATTTCTGGACTGCATATTTAACCTGATTTACGAATGTTGGCTATTTTCGGCTTAGCCTGCGTTTGGCAATTTTTAGCCTCGCGTTTGACTATTTCTGCTTCCTGTTTGACTATCCCTTTAGCCTCGCGTTTGGCCATTTTTAGCCTCGCGTTTGGCAATTTTTAGCCTTGCGTTTGACTATTTCTGCTTCCTGTTTGACTATCCTTTTAGCCTCGCGTTTGGCCATCTTTAGCCTCGCGTTTGGCAATTTTTAGCCTCGTGTTTGGCAATTTTTAGCCTCGCGTTTGACTATTTCCGCTTCCTGTTTGACTATCCTTTTAGCCTCGCGTTTGGCAATGTTTAGCCTCACGTTTGGCAATTTTTTAGCCTCGCATTTGACTATTTCTGCTTCCTGTTTGACTATCCTTTTAGCCTCGCATTTGGCCATCTTTAGCCTCGTGTTTGGCAATTTTTAGCCTCGCGTTTGACTATTTCTGCTTCCTGTTTGACTATCCCTTTAGCCTCGCATTTGGCCATTTTTAGCCTCGCGTTTGGCAATTTTTAGCCTCGCGTTTGACTATTTCTGCTTCCTGTTTGACTATCCTTTTAGCCTCGCGTTTGGCAATTTTTAGCCTTGCGTTTGACTATTTCTGCTTCCTGTTTGACTATCCTTTTAGCCTCGCGTTTGGCCATTTTTAACCTCGCGTTTGGCAATTTTTAGCCTCGCGTTTGACTATTTCTGCTTCCTGTTTGACTATCCTTTTAGCCTCGCGTTTGGCCATTTTTAGCCTCGCGTTTGGCCATTTTTAGCCTCGCGTTTGGCAACGGATTTATACACTTGGCATGATTTGCGGATTTATGATAATATGACATGTGAATATCAACATGATACATGAAGGCAAGATTATTCATCATGACAAATTCTAGTATCTGTATTACAAGACATGATTACAAGTTCTAGTATCCATATTACAAGTTCTAGTATCCTTATTACAGGATAACAAGTTCTAGTACTCTATTACACGACATGATAACAAGTTCTAGTATCTTTATTACAAGACATGATTACAAGTTCTAGTATCCTTATCACAAGTTCTAGTATCCTTATTACAGGATAACAAGTTCTAGTATTTTTATTACAAGACATGATTACAAGTTCTGGTATCCTTATTACACGACATGATAACAAGTTCTAGTATCTTTATTACAAGACATGATTACAAGTTATAGTATCATTATTACATGACATGAAGCATCCTTATAATACATGTGTACATGATTCCAAATCTTGATTCTTGAACTCTTGATTCTTGTGAAATGATATGTGTAAAATTTGACATGAGAGTCCACGCGTTTCCTTTAATTCAAGCATATCATATGCATTACTAACATGGGAAAAACTACATGATGGATAGATAAGTACTATATTGTACAAGGATCTTGTTGGCCAACTTCTTGATTAGGTGCTGAGGGCCTTTTACTAGCAGCACTGGGTGGTACTGAGCCACCGTCTGATACATGAGTCACCATATGGGTGATGCCCGTTACTTGTTTCATTTAATGGGGTCTGACTTGTAGCTCCTAGCGGTGTGTCATGGTTCAGCGCCATGAGTTAGAGGCCGGGTCCCGGGTATGTACGGGCACTTGTACAATATGAGAAACTGCACGCTATCTTATCCATCATTGAGTTTCAATTCCAACACTAACATGATATAGACCTGTTAAATTTTACATGAAGCTTGTGAATGACTTACATTGTTCTGGTTATATGCAACATGATTGATATTTACTTCGCTTACACTTGTCACCTTTACATAATTTGTTTTTATTTGAATGAATAGTCTTACTCAATTCATTTTCAGTATTCTCAAGATACGTTTGTACCAACGCAATTTATTTAATTCTTTTATTATTTGTACTGTGATAGTACACGTGTTTCTTGTTTTTGTTTTACTTGCTGGGTTTAATCCCCTGGGTTTTCTTAAGCCCAGATCACGAAAGTAGAGAAGGGGAGATTGCTCCAGACAACGATCCTTACTTCACCAACCAGGTCGAGTAGAGGATACTACTAGCACAATACTATTGGGGTACTTCGCACTTCTTGTTCTTGTCTCCTTTGTCACTTCTTGTTCTTGTTTCCTTTTTCTGGGCACTGCTTCAACTTGTAGTATTTAACTCTTTTGTGTAAATATTTAGAGCAGTGTGCCATTTTATGTAATCAATTCTCTTTATACATGAAATCCTTTCAGTTTCAGACATGGTTATTCATCTTGACATGGCAGTAGTTACGGTTATTCCAAGATCATGGGACTGTTGGGATGTTTATAGTATTTAAGCGGCGTCCCTTGTTTGAAAAAAAAAAAGAAAAAAAAAAAAGAAAAAAAGGGGAGCCGAATTGGGGGCGTTACAGTTTTGGTATCAGAGCCTAGGTTTAGGTGGGAGACCATATGACTACTGCCACATGAAAACATGTCTAAGATACACTCTTGACACTTCTTCCTTATCTTTGATATCCATCAGATCTAGTATCGTGCCTATTTTATTGTTTCTAATTCATTTGGAATATCTATCTTGAAACTCCATCTGATTAATCTTCCTTGGTCCGTCACAGAATGATGACGACCCAATCTTCTACTAGCGCAAGCCCAAATTTAATGAGTGAAGAGTCTGAGCTTAGAAATATGGTACAAAGGGTAGCACAAACGCAACAAACCACAATAATGATATTAGAAAGGATATTGCAGTGCCAAAAACAAGAGAGAATCAAAATGGTGAACCTTCTAAAGGTGGCGAATAAGAGGTCAGTAGCATTTAAAGGGTCATATAGGCAAGGAGCAAACCCATCGGCCAGGAAATTTGATGGCACACCAACAAAAAAAGCAGGTGATGCCGAATCGAGGTATAGTAATATGTAATTATTGTCATAAACCAGGGCATATCAAGAAAATGTGTAGAAGAGCTCAAGGGTTGTGTCTGGTGTGCGGATCCACTAGTCATCAGTTGAGAGATTGCCCAAAAACTCAACAGTCGGCAAAAGCTAAGGTTCCATGTCAGGCAAAGGACAGACCAACAAGCATATCAACCCAGAAGATTTCAGGACCAGATCAGAAAGGGCTTTTGGAAAACTAACAACAAACTCATGCCAGCACCCGAGGAGGAACATAATGGAGGAAATGGTAAGTTAAGCTGATGAATGTGGAGAAAGTTCAAACCACTGTAGGAGTCGTGGCAGGTATAATTTTAGTTGGCAATATACCGGCCATTGTTTTATTTGATTCCGGAGCGTCACACAGTTTCATCACTAGCATATTTGTTTCCTGCAATTTTATCGATTTTACTATCTTACCTGCGAGGTGGGATATTAAGACCGGGAATGATAGTATCATAACCAATAAAGAGTATAGATTGTATTCCTTGGTGATTAATGAATTTTGTGCCAACTTATTAGTGGAGGATAATATGATGTTATCTTAGGTATTGATTGGTTGAGTACCTTCCATGCAGTAATAGGTTGTAGAAGAAGGAATGATCTCAGTAGTGTCAGAATTCTTAAATATATTTTTTTAAGAGATACCTGAACTACCACCAGTAAGGATAGTAGAATTTACTATTGATATTATACCTGGAGCTGAACCAGTTTGTAAGCCACCTTATTGAATGGGGATTGCAGAACTAGAATAAGTCAAGAAGCAAGTGGGCGAGTTAATGAAATTGGGTTTTATAAGACCCAGTGTGTCACCTTGGGGAGCTCCAGTATTATTAGTATGAAAGAAGGACGGGAGTAAAAGGTTATGCGTAGACTATAGAGGATTGAATGCAGTAACAATTAAGAATAAATATCCATCGCCAAGAATAACTGATCTGTTCGATCAACGTGGAGGAGCAAAGGTATTCTCAAGAATAGATTTTCGTTCAGGATTTCGTCAAGTAAGAGTCCGAATAGAAGATATCCCAAAGACTGCATTTAGAACCAGACATGGTCATTATGAATATTTAGTGATGCCATTTGGGGTAACTAATGCTCCAGCAGTGTTTATGAAATTGATGAACCATGTTTTTGCTCAAGTATTTAGACAAATTTGTGGTAGTGTTTATTGATGATATATTGATCTACTCTACGAATAGAGAAGAGCACGTTAAACATTTGAGGATAGCTTTGCAAACTTTAAGGGAACAAAGGCTATACGGACAATTGAGCAAATGTGAATTTTGGTTGAAAAAAAAAAAAATTGCTTTCTTGGGTCATATAATATCTGAAGATGGTGTATCAGCAGATCCTCAAAAAAAAGATAGAGGCTGTGATGGATTGGCCTGTACCGAAATAGTATTAGAAATTCAAAAATTTCAAGAGATGACTGGGTTTTACATAAGGTTTGTATAAAACTTTACAAAAATCATATCTCCTTTGACTAAATTAATTAGGAAAGGAGGAGAATATGCCAAAATAGAGGAATGCGATAAGACATTTGAAGAATTAAGATGGAGACTGACAACAGTGTCAGTGCTAGTAATTCCGGACAATACTGGAGGTATGAAAGTTTGTAATGATTTTTTTTAGTTAGGGATTATGATATATGTTGGTACAGAGTGGAAAAATAATTAAATTTGGATCTTACCCTTAAGTTTCCAAGAAAGGTAAAATAAATAAAAAAAAAATGATTCCATACTTGTGTTTCTTTTAGAAGATTGGGGAGACTAAATATAAGAAATATGACCTTGAGTATGCAGTTCTAAAGGGAAGAAGAATAATTAAGAATAATTGGTGTTGGTAGACTTGGCGGAGTAAATATAGTTGATGAGATTAAATAGGCAAGCGAACTAGAAAATTTGAAACAATTCACGGAAAGGTAAATGTAAGGATACAAAGAGATTTTAGAAGGCTGAGAATTAGTCGATTGAAAGTAGATGATAAAAAGTTGATGATAAATTATAATCAAAGAAGACAAATTTTATCAAGTCAGAACATGACCATATATCTTGGTACTCAAGTTAAAACTTATTTTCCCAAACGAATGTCTTATTTCATTACTTTTGTTGATCAATCCCATTTGACATTTTAAATCTTCCATCTGCACTTTATTTCAATGTAGTCAATGTTTTCAAAAAAAAAAAATTTTTTTTTTGTATATCACAAGTCTTATCGAGACAGTGAGGCAATTGTAGAGATTTATTCTCTGGCGCCAACAATTGCAGCCACTTGATAGGACAATCTTGTGTAATTGAAATTTTGTAATTAACCATGAAGTCATTTCTAATCTTGTATTTTTACCATTCACTACTCCATTACATCAACATTGTAATAATTGAGGTTCATTTTCTCTTCTAGTGTCTGTCACAACTAGGTAATAGGACCACATAAGATCTTTATCACTTGTATCTTTCCCATTGATTAATCAGGATAGCGTGGCACCGTGAATTAGTAGCAGCTATTCCTGATTAAACTTTATCCTGCATTTATAAATAAATTGGAAATCTTATCTATCCAATATCATTCCTATCAAAGACAGAAATTTTTTCATCATGTATTTTGTGTATCATAAATAAAGAGACGCTTAGATGAAAGTCCAAAATAGTGACTCTATCAAAAATAGACGAATTCTAATATGGACTGCGCGATCACTAAGGGACTCTACTCGAGAACATGAGGACGACATCAGAACTATTTCATGATCATGCATGTTACTTGAATATATTTTTACATGACAATAAATACTTGGGTACACTGACATAGTTTTGAATTGGAATTTCGAGGACGAAATTCTTTTATTAGGTGAGTAGAATGTAACACCCCAAAATTATCATATTTATTAAATTATAAATTATCAAGTTAAAAATTTCTTTCTATACACCTTCAAATTTAATTAAGTTTCCAAGGGCACCCCTTTTGCCTTTTGTGGGGATGAGTTGTTAAAAGAAAATGAGAGGTGGCACTCTAGTTGACATTTGTCATGCATGCAAGAAGCCTTAGGACTAGGCTAGAGGATAAGGTGACCAAAATGCCCTTAGGAATATATAACCTTATTCTCTCAAAGAGAATTCTTATCAAAAAGAACAAAATAGAAATCACCCTTGGTTCTTCTAGTTCGTTGAGTAAAGGAAATAGAAGGGAGGCCTTGCTACAACAAAGGAGGAGATTAAAGGGAATAGAGGCAAGTATCACCTTGTTCTTGTTCTCTCTTTGAATCGTATTTGAGTACAAGTAGCATTTATGATCTTTCTTTTTATTATGAGTACATGATTCCTTTTTCTTTATGGATAAATTCACATCATATTGGATCTGCATACTTAGAAAAATTTCTGGACTGCATATTTAACCTGATTTACGAATGTTGGCTATTTTCGGCTTAGCCTGCGTTTGGCAATTTTTAGCCTCGCGTTTGACTATTTCTGCTTCCTGTTTGACTATCCCTTTAGCCTCGCGTTTGGCCATTTTTAGCCTCGCGTTTGGCAATTTTTAGCCTTGCGTTTGACTATTTCTGCTTCCTGTTTGACTATCCTTTTAGCCTCGCGTTTGGCCATCTTTAGCCTCGCGTTTGGCAATTTTTAGCCTCGTGTTTGGCAATTTTTAGCCTCGCGTTTGACTATTTCCGCTTCCTGTTTGACTATCCTTTTAGCCTCGCGTTTGGCAATGTTTAGCCTCACGTTTGGCAATTTTTTAGCCTCGCATTTGACTATTTCTGCTTCCTGTTTGACTATCCTTTTAGCCTCGCATTTGGCCATCTTTAGCCTCGTGTTTGGCAATTTTTAGCCTCGCGTTTGACTATTTCTGCTTCCTGTTTGACTATCCCTTTAGCCTCGCATTTGGCCATTTTTAGCCTCGCGTTTGGCAATTTTTAGCCTCGCGTTTGACTATTTCTGCTTCCTGTTTGACTATCCTTTTAGCCTCGCGTTTGGCAATTTTTAGCCTTGCGTTTGACTATTTCTGCTTCCTGTTTGACTATCCTTTTAGCCTCGCGTTTGGCCATTTTTAACCTCGCGTTTGGCAATTTTTAGCCTCGCGTTTGACTATTTCTGCTTCCTGTTTGACTATCCTTTTAGCCTCGCGTTTGGCCATTTTTAGCCTCGCGTTTGGCCATTTTTAGCCTCGCGTTTGGCAACGGATTTATACACTTGGCATGATTTGCGGATTTATGATAATATGACATGTGAATATCAACATGATACATGAAGGCAAGATTATTCATCATGACAAATTCTAGTATCTGTATTACAAGACATGATTACAAGTTCTAGTATCCATATTACAAGTTCTAGTATCCTTATTACAGGATAACAAGTTCTAGTACTCTATTACACGACATGATAACAAGTTCTAGTATCTTTATTACAAGACATGATTACAAGTTCTAGTATCCTTATCACAAGTTCTAGTATCCTTATTACAGGATAACAAGTTCTAGTATTTTTATTACAAGACATGATTACAAGTTCTGGTATCCTTATTACACGACATGATAACAAGTTCTAGTATCTTTATTACAAGACATGATTACAAGTTATAGTATCATTATTACATGACATGAAGCATCCTTATAATACATGTGTACATGATTCCAAATCTTGATTCTTGAACTCTTGATTCTTGTGAAATGATATGTGTAAAATTTGACATGAGAGTCCACGCGTTTCCTTTAATTCAAGCATATCATATGCATTACTAACATGGGAAAAACTACATGATGGATAGATAAGTACTATATTGTACAAGGATCTTGTTGGCCAACTTCTTGATTAGGTGCTGAGGGCCTTTTACTAGCAGCACTGGGTGGTACTGAGCCACCGTCTGATACATGAGTCACCATATGGGTGATGCCCGTTACTTGTTTCATTTAATGGGGTCTGACTTGTAGCTCCTAGCGGTGTGTCATGGTTCAGCGCCATGAGTTAGAGGCCGGGTCCCGGGTATGTACGGGCACTTGTACAATATGAGAAACTGCACGCTATCTTATCCATCATTGAGTTTCAATTCCAACACTAACATGATATAGACCTGTTAAATTTTACATGAAGCTTGTGAATGACTTACATTGTTCTGGTTATATGCAACATGATTGATATTTACTTCGCTTACACTTGTCACCTTTACATAATTTGTTTTTATTTGAATGAATAGTCTTACTCAATTCATTTTCAGTATTCTCAAGATACGTTTGTACCAACGCAATTTATTTAATTCTTTTATTATTTGTACTGTGATAGTACACGTGTTTCTTGTTTTTGTTTTACTTGCTGGGTTTAATCCCCTGGGTTTTCTTAAGCCCAGATCACGAAAGTAGAGAAGGGGAGATTGCTCCAGACAACGATCCTTACTTCACCAACCAGGTCGAGTAGAGGATACTACTAGCACAATACTATTGGGGTACTTCGCACTTCTTGTTCTTGTCTCCTTTGTCACTTCTTGTTCTTGTTTCCTTTTTCTGGGCACTGCTTCAACTTGTAGTATTTAACTCTTTTGTGTAAATATTTAGAGCAGTGTGCCATTTTATGTAATCAATTCTCTTTATACATGAAATCCTTTCAGTTTCAGACATGGTTATTCATCTTGACATGGCAGTAGTTACGGTTATTCCAAGATCATGGGACTGTTGGGATGTTTATAGTATTTAAGCGGCGTCCCTTGTTTGAAAAAAAAAAAGAAAAAAAAAAAAGAAAAAAAGGGGAGCCGAATTGGGGGCGTTACAGTTTTGGTATCAGAGCCTAGGTTTAGGTGGGAGACCATATGACTACTGCCACATGAAAACATGTCTAAGATACACTCTTGACACTTCTTCCTTATCTTTGATATCCATCAGATCTAGTATCGTGCCTATTTTATTGTTTCTAATTCATTTGGAATATCTATCTTGAAACTCCATCTGATTAATCTTCCTTGGTCCGTCACAGAATGATGACGACCCAATCTTCTACTAGCGCAAGCCCAAATTTAATGAGTGAAGAGTCTGAGCTTAGAAATATGGTACAAAGGGTAGCACAAACGCAACAAACCACAATAATGATATTAGAAAGGATATTGCAGTGCCAAAAACAAGAGAGAATCAAAATGGTGAACCTTCTAAAGGTGGCGAATAAGAGGTCAGTAGCATTTAAAGGGTCATATAGGCAAGGAGCAAACCCATCGGCCAGGAAATTTGATGGCACACCAACAAAAAAAGCAGGTGATGCCGAATCGAGGTATAGTAATATGTAATTATTGTCATAAACCAGGACATATCAAGAAAATGTGTAGAAGAGCTCAAGGGTTGTGTCTGGTGTGCGGATCCACTAGTCATCAGTTGAGAGATTGCCCAAAAACTCAACAGTCGGCAAAAGCTAAGGTTCCATGTCAGGCAAAGGACAGACCAACAAGCATATCAACCCAGAAGATTTCAGGACCAGATCAGAAAGGGCTTTTGGAAAACTAACAACAAACTCATGCCAGCACCCGAGGAGGAACATAATGGAGGAAATGGTAAGTTAAGCTGATGAATGTGGAGAAAGTTCAAACCACTGTAGGAGTCGTGGCAGGTATAATTTTAGTTGGCAATATACCGGCCATTGTTTTATTTGATTCCGGAGCGTCACACAGTTTCATCACTAGCATATTTGTTTCCTGCAATTTTATCGATTTTACTATCTTACCTGCGAGGTGGGATATTAAGACCGGGAATGATAGTATCATAACCAATAAAGAGTATAGATTGTATTCCTTGGTGATTAATGAATTTTGTGCCAACTTATTAGTGGAGGATAATATGATGTTATCTTAGGTATTGATTGGTTGAGTACCTTCCATGCAGTAATAGGTTGTAGAAGAAGGAATGATCTCAGTAGTGTCAGAATTCTTAAATATATTTTTTTAAGAGATACCTGAACTACCACCAGTAAGGATAGTAGAATTTACTATTGATATTATACCTGGAGCTGAACCAGTTTGTAAGCCACCTTATTGAATGGGGATTGCAGAACTAGAATAAGTCAAGAAGCAAGTGGGCGAGTTAATGAAATTGGGTTTTATAAGACCCAGTGTGTCACCTTGGGGAGCTCCAGTATTATTAGTATGAAAGAAGGACGGGAGTAAAAGGTTATGCGTAGACTATAGATGATTGAATGCAGTAACAATTAAGAATAAATATCCATCGCCAAGAATAACTGATCTGTTCGATCAACGTGGAGGAGCAAAGGTATTCTCAAGAATAGATTTTCGTTCAGGATTTCGTCAAGTAAGAGTCCGAATAGAAGATATCCCAAAGACTGCATTTAGAACCAGACATGGTCATTATGAATATTTAGTGATGCCATTTGGGGTAACTAATGCTCCAGCAGTGTTTATGAAATTGATGAACCATGTTTTTGCTCAAGTATTTAGACAAATTTGTGGTAGTGTTTATTGATGATATATTGATCTACTCTACGAATAGAGAAGAGCACGTTAAACATTTGAGGATAGCTTTGCAAACTTTAAGGGAACAAAGGCTATACGGACAATTGAGCAAATGTGAATTTTGGTTGAAAAAAAAAAAAATTGCTTTCTTGGGTCATATAATATCTGAAGATGGTGTATCAGCAGATCCTCAAAAAAAAAATAGAGGCTGTGATGGATTGGCCTGTACCGAAATAGTATTAGAAATTCAAAAATTTCAAGAGATGACTGGGTTTTACATAAGGTTTGTATAAAACTTTACAAAAATCATATCTCTTTTGACTAAATTAATTAGGAAAGGAGGAGAATATGCCAAAATAGAGGAATGCGATAAGACATTTGAAGAATTAAGATGGAGACTGACAACAGTGTCAGTGCTAGTAATTCCGGACAATACTGGAGGTATGAAAGTTTGTAATGATTTTTTTTAGTTAGGGATTATGATATATGTTGGTACAGAGTGGAAAAATAATTAAATTTGGATCTTACCCTTAAGTTTCCAAGAAAGGTAAAATAAATAAAAAAAAATGATTCCATACTTGTGTTTCTTTTAGAAGATTGGGGAGACTAAATATAAGAAATATGACCTTGAGTATGCAGTTCTAAAGGGAAGAAGAATAATTAAGAATAATTGGTGTTGGTAGACTTGGCGGAGTAAATATAGTTGATGAGATTAAATAGGCAAGCGAACTAGAAAATTTGAAACAATTCACGGAAAGGTAAATGTAAGGATACAAAGAGATTTTAGAAGGCTGAGAATTAGTCGATTGAAAGTAGATGATAAAAAGTTGATGATAAATTATAATCAAAGAAGACAAATTTTATCAAGTCAGAACATGACCATATATCTTGGTACTCAAGTTAAAACTTATTTTCCCAAACGAATGTCTTATTTCATTACTTTTGTTGATCAATCCCATTTGACATTTTAAATCTTCCATCTGCACTTTATTTCAATGTAGTCAATGTTTTCAAAAAAAAAAAATTTTTTTTTTGTATATCACAAGTCTTATCGAGACAGTGAGGCAATTGTAGAGATTTATTCTCTGGCGCCAACAATTGCAGCCACTTGATAGGACAATCTTGTGTAATTGAAATTTTGTAATTAACCATGAAGTCATTTCTAATCTTGTATTTTTACCATTCACTACTCCATTACATCAACATTGTAATAATTGAGGTTCATTTTCTCTTCTAGTGTCTGTCACAACTAGGTAATAGGACCACATAAGATCTTTATCACTTGTATCTTTCCCATTGATTAATCAGGATAGCGTGGCACCGTGAATTAGTAGCAGCTATTCCTGATTAAACTTTATCCTGCATTTATAAATAAATTGGAAATCTTATCTATCCAATATCATTCCTATCAAAGACAGAAATTTTTTCATCATGTATTTTGTGTATCATAAATAAAGAGACGCTTAGATGAAAGTCCAAAATAGTGACTCTATCAAAAATAGACGAATTCTAATATGGACTGCGCGATCACTAAGGGACTCTACTCGAGAACATGAGGACGACATCAGAACTATTTCATGATCATGCATGTTACTTGAATATATTTTTACATGACAATAAATACTTGGGTACACTAACATAGTTTTGAATTGGAATTTCGAGGACGAAATTCTTTTATTAGGTGAGTAGAATGTAACACCCCAAAATTATCATATTTATTAAATTATAAATTATCAAGTTAAAAATTTCTTTCTATACACCTTCAAATTTAATTAAGTTTCCAAGGGCACCCCTTTTGCCTTTTGTGGGGATGAGTTGTTAAAAGAAAATGAGAGGTGGCACTCTAGTTGACATTTGTCATGCATGCAAGAAGCCTTAGGACTAGGCTAGAGGATAAGGTGACCAAAATGCCCTTAGGAATATATAACCTTATTCTCTCAAAGAGAATTCTTATCAAAAAGAACAAAATAGAAAACACCCTTGGTTCTTCTAGTTCGTTGAGTAAAAGAAATAGAAGGGAGGCTTTGCTACAACAAAGGAGGAGATTAAAGGGAAAGAGGCAAGTATCACATTGTTCTTGTTCTCTCTTTGAATCGTATTTGAGTACAAGTAGCATGTATGATCTTTCTTTTTATTATGAGTACATGATTCATTTTTCTTTATGGATAAATTCACATTATATTGGATCTGCATACTTAGAAAAATTTCTGGACTGCATACTTAGCCTGATTTACGAATGTTGGCTATTTTCGGCTTAGCCTCGCGTTTGGCAATTTTTAGCCTCGCGTTTGACTATTTCTGCTTCCTGTTTGACTATCCTTTTAGCCTCGCGTTTGGTCATCTTTAGCCTCGCGTTTGGCAATTTTTAGCCTCGCGTTTGGCAATTTTTAGCCTCGCGTTTGACTATTTCTGCTTCCTGTTTGACTATCCTTTTAGCCTCGCGTTTGGCAATGTTTAGCCTCACGTTTGGCAATTTTTTAGCCTCGCGTTTGACTATTTCTGCTTTCTGTTTGACTATCCTTTTAGCCTCGCGTTTGGCCATCTTTAGCCTCGCGTTTGGCAATTTTTAGTCTCGCGTTTGACTATTTCTGCTTCCTGTTTGACTATCCCTTTAGCCTCGCGTTTGGCCATTTTTAGCCTCGCGTTTGGCAATTTTTAGCCTCGCGTTTGACTATTTCTGCTTCCTGTTTGACTATCCTTTTAGTCTCGCGTTTGGCAATTTTTAGCCTCGCGTTTGACTATTTCTGCTTCCTGTTTGACTATCCTTTTAGCCTCGCATTTGGCCATTTTTAGCCTCGCGTTTGGCCATTTTTAGCCTCGCGTTTGGCAACGGATTTATACACTTGGCATGATTTGCGGATTTATGATAATATGACATGTGAATATCAACATGATACATGAAGGAAAGATTATTCATCATGACAAATTCTAGTATCTGTATTACAAGACATGATTACAAGTTCTAGTATCCATATTACAAGTTCTAGTATCCTTATTACAGGATAACAAGTTCTAGTACTCTATTACACGACATGATAACAAGTTCTAGTATCTTTATTACAAGACATGATTACAAGTTCTAGTATCCTTATCACAAGTTCTAGTATCCTTATTACAGGATAACAAGTTCTAGTATTTTTATTACAAGACATGATTACAAGTTCTGGTATCCTTATTACACGACATGATAACAAGTTCTAGTATCTTTATTAGAAGACATGATTACAAGTTCTAGTATCATTATTACATGACATGAAGCATCCTTATAATACATGTGTACATGATTCCAAATCTTGATTCTTGAACTCTTGATTCTTGTGAAATGATATGTGTACAATTTGACATGAGAGTCCACGCGTTTCCTTTAATTCACGCATATCATATGCATTACTAACATGGAAAAAACTACATGATGGATAGATAAGTATTGTATTGTACAAGAATCTTGTTGGCCAACTTCTTGATTAGGTGCTGAGGGCCTTTTACTAGCAGCACTGGGTGGTACTGAGCCACCGTCTGATACATGAGTCACCATATGGGTGATGCCCGTTACTTGTTTCATTTAACGGGGTCTGACTTGTAGCACCTAGCGGTGTGTCATGGTTCAGCGCCATGAGTTAGAGGCCGGGTCCCGGGTATGTACGGGCACTTGTACAATATGAGAAACTGCACGCTATCTTATCCATCATTGAGTTTCAATTCCAACACTAACATGATATAGACCTGTTAAATTTTACATGAAGCTTGTGAATGACTTACATTGTTCTGGTTATATGCAACATGATTGATATTTACTTCGCTTACACTTGTCACCTTTACATAATTTGTTTTTATTTGAATGAATAGTCTTACTCAATTCATTTTCAGTATTCTCAAGATACGTTTGTACCAACGCAATTTATTTAATTCTTTTATTATTTGTACTGTGATAGTACACGTGTTTCTTGTTTTTGTGTTACTTGCTGGGTTTAATCCCCTGGGTTTTCTTAAGCCCAGATCACGAAAGTAGAGAAGGGGAGATTGCTCCAGACAACGATCCTTACTTCACCAACCAGGTCGAGTAGAGGATACTACTAGCACAATACTATTGGGGTACTTTGCACTTCTTGTTCTTGTCTCCTTTGTCACTTCTTGTTCTTATTTCCTTTTTCTGGGCACTGCTTCAATTTGTAGTATTTAACTCTTTTGTGTAAATATTTAGAGCAGTGTGTCATTTTATATAATCAACTCTCTTTATAAATGAAATCCTTTCAGTTTCAGACATGGTTATTCATCTTGACATGGCAGTAGTTACGGTTATTCCAAGATCATGGGACTGTTGGGATGTTTATAGTATTTAAGCGGCGTCCCTTGTTTGAAAAAAAAAAAAAGAAAAAAAAAAGAAAAAAAAGGGGAGCCGAATTGGGGGCGTTACAGAATGGCATCACCGTATAACAATATACCCCCAGCGGCGTTCTGAAAGCTGTATGCTTTTCATCATCCGGGTGCATCTTGATTTGGTTGTAACCTGAGAAGCCATCCATAAAAGACATCCTCTCATAACCACAAGTACAATCAATCATCACATCGGTGATGGGGAGTGGAAATTCATCCTTGGGACATGCAGCATTCAGATCTCGAAAATCGATGCATATCCGGATTTTGCCATTCTTTTTGCGAACTGGCACTACGTTAGCCACCCAGTCAGGATGCTGCTCTTCTCGGATAAACTCGGATTTTATAAGCTTATTGACCTCAGCAACTATTACCTCCATCAATTCCGGTCGAAAACGCCTCTGTTGCTGTTTAACAGGTTTGACATCTTTTTTTATATTTAACCGGTGTGTGGCAATTTGAGGGTCAAGCCCAGACATATCTTCATAACTCCATGCGAACACATCTATATACTCTTTGATAAGAGATATAAGTTCCTCTTTTTCTAAAGGAGTTAGTGTATCGCTTATGAAAATGGGTTTCGGATTTTCTTCCGTTCCCATGTTAACCTGTATTAATTTGTCTTCTGTGGGCGGGTCCGCTGTTCAAAGCGGACATCCCAGAGAGTATCCATATGCCTAGCCCAAGCATCATCTTGAACGTTAATTGGTTCCTCGTCGCTTTCCGGCACGGCTGAAACCATATTGATTGTCAAAGATTGAAACCAAGTACCGGTACTTATATCCGAATCATGATCTGGTGAAGATATTTCTTCTTTGGCCGAAGAACTCTCTTCATTTTTTAATGGTGATGAGGGTGGAGTAGATACACAACCCAACCCCCTGCGGGTCTTTTGATAATAATCAGGGCTCTTTCCTCTCGGTCTAAACGAGGGTATGAGATTCCGTCGCCCTTTTCCAAAGTTTAATCCCGGCTTCTGGGTAAAATTATATCCCATTTTCTCCATCATCTGTCGGGACCTTTGCTCATATAAGTGAAATTGAGGTGATGTTTGTTCATCACTTTCACTACTTTGTCTTTGTCGAGGCGACGTGACCATTTTGCCGAACATGATCGGCCTTTGGGACTTCTGTCGGGGAGGCACTTCAAAGAAGTGCCCTTGATCCTCGGTTATTTTTAATTGAGAGAGGAGTGAAGACCCGAGGGGCAAATGATATGCCGCCAGAACTTCAAGTTCGGTCAGGCCATCCGCTTCGGTGGAGGTACAAGAGGGCTCAGATTCAGTAGCTACAGCATGCTCGTAGACTAACTTTACATTTTCATTAATAACCCATTCACTTTCTATTACATCCACTATATTATCAAGACCTAAGCTAAGATCTAGGTGAGGGTTGATTTCGTAATCACCCCCATCATCTTCTCCAAGGAGCTCGTACTCAGTGTCGGTTTCGTTGCCACTGTCCTCAGGCTTTGGAGGTTTGCTAGGATCGTCATTGGAAACTTCATGGGCTGGTTTATACAGTGCAGCATCTGTGAAGTAATTCTCCAGTCCCTTAAATGGTTGCTTGTCGGCAATTAGCGTCCGGACCTCTCTTTCCTCATCGCAATATTTTATGCATTGGTGGAGGGTCGATGGGACTATCATGTGAGCATGGATCCACGGCCGCCCCAACAAAATATTGTATGAGGTATCTGCATCGATGATGTAGCATGTAGCCTCTGTCCTCAAATCCCCGATTTGACATCGGAGTCGGATTTTTCCAAGGGGCCGGCTATTGTTGGCGTTGAAACCGTATATAGTTGTGTTGGTTGGCGTCAGACGATGGAGGGAAATCCCTAACAGCTGCATCAACTTTCTGGGCACGACACTTAATGCAGAACTCGGATCAATCTGAATTCGGTCCACTTTTGTGGATCCGACATATCCGGTGAAATATAAAGGCCTGTTATGCTTTATATTCCTCACCTGCATGTCTTCTGGAGAGAAGATGATTTGTGGGACATGCCTCCTTACTTGGTGACAGTGGGGGCAAGAGTCCTGTTCTTCATTAGCCGGCTCAACAATCTGAGCTCGGAATGACTCAGAGTCTGCCAATGCTTCCCTTAACACCTCACGAGTTGATTTTGACAATCGTAACAACTCGTATAGCGTTACTCGAGCTGGAATATTTGCCAGCTGAGTTATGATATCAAATTGGAAGGAGGTATTCTTAACTCCTTCGTCTCTTCGCGAATTCTTCTGGAAACGAACACCTTTTTGCTTTGCAGGATTAGTAGTTTCCGCATATATATCCTTCGGATCTACTCTGGTGTAGTCTCTAAGATATGTTTTCCCAGACCGAGTGCCGGAAGGGCCTGCCCCATCTTGATGAGTGGCCATGGCTTCGGGCTCCTCTTCAGAGTCTGCGGGTATTCCTACAATATATTCATCCTTTATTTCTGCGGAGATAGCATTGCTAGTCCGCTTTTTCTTGTGACCCCCTGTGTTTGACCACTGCTCGTCTTCTATCAAATCGGGGTGAACCCACATAACTTCTCCTCTTTGGGTCGTTACAGGGACAAGTCCTTCTTAGGCTTTGTTGTAAGGATCAAGATTCTTTGTAACTGTCTCACCCTTTGGGATTGGGGTCACTCCTGCAGGGAACTCGTGGGTTCCAACCACTATGGTTGCCATATTGGCAGTGACCTTCTTCTGCTCTTCCTTAAGCGTCAGAACCCCAGCTTCTATTAGTGCTTGGATTCTGTTTTTAAGGGAAAAACAATCTCGGGTAGGGTGCCCAACATTCCGGTAATAGAGACAGTAGTTGGGATCTTTAGTCTTACCAGTGTCTTCTGGCTTCTTATTCTCTGGAAGTTTTAGCATTCCCTTTTTCTGGAGCAAGTGAAAGAGGACAGGTGTCTGTTCAGCTTTGAAAGTGTAATTCCTTTCTTACTGCGGTCTAATTTGCCTTGACCCTCGCTGACCTTGAGACTTTGGCGCTGGCGGAGGACTGGTTTTCTGAGGAGCAGCTTTTGACGACATCGCTACTTTCCCTTTATTCTTATTGCTGTTGTTTTGGGTATATGACTTATTATCCCCAGCATTTCTTGGCCCGCGGGACTCTTCAACTCGGCGAATCAAGTCTTCAGCTTGCTCTCCTTGTTTGAGCAGGTCCCTCCATGTTTTGGACTCTACGGGCCCCATTTTGAGGAGCACATTGGTCTTAAGATTGTGTCGACAGGTCTCTACTAGAGTTTCCTGGATCATTCCGTGTTTACAATGTACGGACTTCTCCCGGAACCTTTCTATGAAATCTTTAACCGTTTCTTGTTCTCCTTGTCTAGTTGCAAGGAGCGAATGAACCGTAATCTCGGTGTCATCCTCAAAGAAACGTGAGAGAAATAATTTCTCTACATCGATCCAGGTATTAATAGAACCTGGGGGCAACTGCATGAACCAAGTAAAGGCAGACCCTCACAAAGTACTTGCGAATACTTTTGTCATAATTGGGTCATTACCCAACAGATGTCCTGCTTGGGACATGAAGTAATATATATGCTGACTGGGCGATCCCTTCCCGTCGTATGGCTTTAACTTGAGCGGCTTATACTTCTGTGGGTATGGTATCGTATCCCATTCAGGAGGATACGGTCTTGTGACCCCTGCTTCTTTCAACTCTTTTTTACGTATCAAAGTTTCGAGTTGATTCTGTAATTTTTCAAGCTTTTCTTCATGTGGGTTATGAAAAGAAAATCTATCCTCTTCTTCATGCATCGAGTGGGCTTTCTCCTCCTGTTCTTCTTCATTTGGATTTTCCTTGCCCTTTTTGGCATTATCTTCAACAAATCTCGATAGCATGACTTTAAGACATTCAATCATCTTTTGCTGCTCTCGAATCATTCTTTCTTGAGCTTCAAATCTCTGATTGATATCATCAGATTTATCTCCCATGTGAGATGCTGACTTCTATAGCCGAGACGATGCAGAGGAACGAGGTGAGGCTATAGCTGAATTATCACTGTCCTCATCATAAAGACCCCCTGCGAGCCTCTTATAATTTCGAGGTGGGACGGCTCCTGATTTTAGTCGAGTAACACGATGAGGTTCTTCATCGCTCGATCCCGAATCATCATCCGTTTCTACAATCTTTTTCCCTTTTCCTACCATGCTGGAAGTTACAGCTCTCCATTGCTGCAGGGAAGTGGTTCTTGTCTTCTTAGCAGGATTCTGGTTTGACTCGTTTAATCGGTCGAACACAGATATCCTATTCTTACTGCAGCCACAGTTGTCCATCACGGCTGATACCGCCGTCACAAGTTGCTGGCAATGACAGACAGGCTCAACCTGAAGTTGGTCTATGCCTCTCTTCTTGGAGAGATACTCCCTGAGATCAGCGCCTTTAGCCGTGGAATCACGAAGTCTGTCTGACTTTTGGACGGGTCTAGGGACCCACTGAAGTTTCTTTGAATGATCAGCCCTGGTTATGCAGTCGGATTGATCCTCGCGGGTTTAGAAGTAGCCTCGCATTTTATATCGCGAGTCTGAAGAATAGCTCCGCATTTTGCCACATTAGTCTCGCGTTTCTCGCTGGCTTGGTGTGTCTTCAGAAATTTAGCTTCTGGAATAATAGCCCCGCGTGAAGGGAAGGTCTTACACGCTGGCTTATCTTTGCGATTAACGCAGATCATACCTTCGCGCCTAGCACGATTTTTACGACTGACAACTATTTGCCAACGTTCTCGCGTTCCTCGCGGGTATCAGAAGTCTTGCATTTATTGCGAGTATTACTGGCCTCGCGTCTCTCGCTTAGCTCAGTATCAGCCTCGCGTGGAGAATCACACGCTGGCTCTAAAGAATTTTTATACTCGCGTCTCTCGCGAGTGTTAAGTATTTTGCGACTAGCGCAAATCTTGCTGGCTTCGCGTCTCTCGCTAGGCTCAGCAATAGCCTCGCATGGAGAATCACACGCTGGCTTTGAATTTTATACTCGCGTCTCTCGTGAGTGTTGGGTATTCTGCGACTAGCGCAACCCTTACTGGTTTCGCGTCTCTCGCTAGGCTCAGTGATAGCCTCACGTGGAAATTCACACGCGGGCTTTTCCTTGCTTTTAAGGCAAGTTGTATCTTCGCGTTTAACGCGGTAGAGACTGGTCTCGTGGGTAGCGCGAGCCAGTTTGCGAGGGACCATAGCCTCGCGTCCTCTAGAGTTAGCTCCGCGTCCAAGGCGGGCTTTGAGGGCTCTACGCCTCGCTCTCCGGTTCCTGTTCCGGAGTTGGGTCCTGGTCAGTCCAGTCCCTAGATCTTCTTCGGCAATCGGAAGCTCATCCTCGGCTAGGATTTCTTGTGTGAACTCCGGCTCTATAGCCGTAGTCTCCAAGGATCCCCGTCTCTCGGTGGATACCTTTCTACCCGTCACTCGGGCATTGGAGTACATGCGACGATAGTGCCGTGTCTCATCCAAGTCACCTAATCCGGAGGAGAGGAACTCCTCGTACTTCTGCTGGTCGATTTCAACGACCAGCGTGTCTACTTCGGATCCGATCAAATCAACGTCCGATTGCGCCACTATCTCTTCATCAGTGAAAGAGATGGCTCCCACTGTGGTCGCCAGTTTGTTCGCCGCAAAAGTTGCTTTGCTTCCTTCCATTGAATAAGCTTGAATTACAGTAGAAGTGAACAAGATTAAAAAGAACAAACGAGAGGATTTATTTTTATTGCTCTCTTTTACAATAAGTTGTGGGATCTGTCGAGCAGCTCCTTTGGACGATCGGTACGTTGAAATCTTCTCTTTTAAAGATATCGGCCGACTATAGACGATCTTCTCTGGTTTTGATTTGTTCAAGGCTCTCTCGCGTAACTCGAACTTCTCAAGAACTCCAGAAAGAAGATGGTGATTTTCTCTGATCTTCACGAACTCAAGGCTCTGTGCGTAACTTGAATTCTCCAAGATTGCAGAAAAATGTCTCAATTGCCGAAAAGAAGATGATCAGCCAAGGCTTCAAGGCTCTCTCGCGTACTTGAATTGCCAAAGGATCGATAGAAGACTTCAGATGCCAAAAAAAGAGACCCCTAGGGTTTCACCAGGAAGGTATTTATAGCCCTAGGTTAATGCAAGAGTTTCTATCTAAATAGAACTCGTCATTATCAGGGATTCCAATCAAATATCTTAGTTTTGATGGAATTCTGATTAGACTTGATTTGGGTATTTGGATAGGCCCAGAATCATAATCTCAATCAATTTAAAATTCTGATTATCTGCTTACGCGGAGTTTTTAATCGCATCAAAATGCGGTGCTAAACAACCAGTGCGCGGAGCTAACGCGGAGCTATAGAACATCTCCGCGTTTACTCAAACGCGAGGCTAATACAAGCCAGACTGCGGAATTAACGCGGAGCTATTAAACATCTCCGCGTTTTATTCAAACGCAAGGTTAATATAACCAAACGCGGGGCTATTAAATTGGCTCCGCGTTCTATTGTGGAAAATCCTTTTAACTTAGAAATTTTCACTGCCAATATCGTTATGTTGTTGATGGCTTGGCAATCACCGCACATTCTCCACGTCCCATCTTTCTTAGGTACAAGTAAAACTGGAACGGTGCACGGACTCATGCTCTCCCTCACGTACCCCTTCTCCAACAACTCACTTACCTGCCGTTGAAGCTCCTTTGTCTCCTCGGAATTGCTCCTATAGGCTGGTCGGTTTGAAATTGTCGCACCGGGAATAAAATCAATTGGATGTTCAATCCCTCGAATTGGTGGTAATCCATGCGGTGTTTCATCGGGAAAGCCATCCTTAAATTCCTACAAAAGAGAAATATTAGAACTGGGCAAAGTAGGGTCAAGTTCGTTAGTGTTTACAAATGTCTCTTTGTACAAAAGTACAATCATCAGCTGATTTGAAAACATTGCTCGCTTAATCTCACTCACTTTTTCATAGAAATTCTTTTGTTTTCTCTCTGATTTTCTCTCAATGGCTGAATTTTGATTTTCTTTTTCTCTCTCATTTTGCTCGGCCACTCTCTATTTTTCACTCCTTTTCTTTTGCTCACTCTCTTTCTTTTGATCACTCTCATTTTGCAATCTCACTTGATCTTCATAAACCTGTTTCGGTGTCATCGGTACAAGAGTGATGGGTTTTTGGTTGAGCATGAACGAGTATTTGTTGGTGAAACCATCATGCTTAACTCTCCGATCGAATTGCCATGGTCGACCTAATAGCAAATGTCCAGTTTGCATCGGAACTATATCACACAAAACTTCATCTTTATATTTTTCCGATGCGGAATGAAACCAAAACCTACTTATTCACTTTTACCTCACCACTATCATTCAGCCATTGTAACTTGTACGGCCTAGAATGTTTCAGTGTTGGCAGTCCTAATTTCTCCACCAAGGTTGTGCTTGCAACATTAGTACAACTTCTTCCATCAACAATCATACTGCATACCTTATTTTTGATATAGCACCTAGTATGAAAGATGTTCTCCCGCTGCACTTCTTCAACTTCTTTTGCTTGCAAACTTAGAAGTCTTCTTGGCACCAACAATTCACCTTGAACCGCATATTCTTCATCATCCACGTCCTCCAATGGTGGCATAGAGTCGGTATCGGACTCGTCATCGGTTTCGATCTCTCCATTACCCCTTATCACCATGACTCTTTTGTTCGGGCATTGACTTGCTATGTGACCCCTGCCTTAATATTTAAAATACTTAATGTCATAATTTCGAGAAGTGGAAGGGTCAGATTTACCTTGAGTGCCATAGTTGGTTGTCTCTTGTTTTGGCTCGAATTTAGGTTTTGCAGTTGGTTTCTCCTCTTTCTTCACATGACTCGATTTCCATGGGAAAAAATCCGAATATGAGATGCACATGTACCACCCCTCCTCTTGAGTTGTTGCTCTACCTTGATGGCCATGTGCACTATATCTTCTAATTCCACATAATACTGCATCTCCACCCTATCATGAATTTCTTCATTCAAGCCATTCAAGAACTTAGCCATAGTAGCCTCTCGGTCTTCTTCGATATTAGCCCGGATCATAGCAATCTCCATCTCTTAATGATAATTCTCCACACTCCGGTTACCTTGTCGGAACATTTGCAATTTATTGTACAACTCCTGGTGGTAATGGCTGGGCACAAACCGCTTCCTCATCACTATTTTCATCTCTTCTCACATCTCTACCGGTCGTTCCCTGTTTCGCCGCCTGTTCAACACTAACTGATCCCACCACACAATAGTATAGTCAGAAAACCAATAGCAGCAAGTTTTACCTTCTTCATCTCAGAGTAGTTGTGGCAATCGAACACTAACTCTACCTTTTTCTCCCACTCAAGATAATTCTCGGGGTCGTTTCTTCCTTGAAACGTTGAAATTTTCATCTTAATATTACCTAAGTTGTTATCTTTCCGATTCCTATTTTCTCTAAACCGCCCTCCATATCTCCTATTAACAACAACTGAACCCCGATCTTCTTCTTCATTAAAACTAGCCCCATAATACTCTGCATCTTCATCTCTCACTCCCTGATGTTGAACTCTTTCCCTCCTATGCACCTTATGAATGTTTGTGGCTGCTCCAAACGTGTATTCTCCATTCGATCAATCCGCTCATGTACCTGCTCCAATTCTAACCTCATCACACGCCTCATCTCACTCATTATGGCCTCTATGAGCAACTTTTGGTCAGCCATTTCTGGAGCACCTTCGGCGATACTCTTTTCACTGTTGTGAGACATGATTGCTGCAAATTAAAGTTAGAAAACAAAAAAAAGGAAAAAGAGCTCACACACTCCCTCACGTGTTTCACTCAAAAAATGATTCACTCTATTCCACTCGTGTTTCACTCAGTATAATTGGCTTTTACCCTCTAATATCTCACCACTCTTGCCTTTTTCCACTCGATAATTCTCTTTCAGTTCTTTTGAAACTATTCGAACAATATTCAAAATTCCAGCAACAATTCACTAAGAACTCACCAAGGGAATTCAGATTCAAAAGCTAAGAAAACAATGGATATGAGTGATTAGATTTTCAAAGCACAATTCAGCAAAATTTTCACAAAAATTTTTGGTCTTTGGGGTGAGGTGATTTTCGAGCTTATTGGAAATAAACGAAAAAGAATGTTTTTACTTTTTTCAGACCTTTTTTTTTCTTTTTTTTGGATCTTTTTTTTTCGGACCTTTTTTTTTCGGACCTTTTTTTTTTATGATCAGATTCTTTCTTTCGTTAATAACAGAACAAAATTTCGAAACAGATTACGATCAGAATGGGGATGTAGGGCTAGAACCAATTCGGCCTCAACAAATTCGGCCAGATAAGAAAAAGAAAACTAAATTTAAATAGGATAGACAAACCTGAGACGAGAAAATCCTTGGCTCTGATACCAAATGATGCGAACCCCGTCAAGAATAACGAAATCCGTAGAACAAAAAAAAAAATCTAAGAACGTCCACGATCAGGTTTGGTTGGGAGATCTCGACCCGTTGCTTCAACAAAAACAAGAAGCTCGGTATAATTGACCTCAACCCGTTATTTAATGTGAAGTAAGAACCTTGGTATAAGGAAGACACCACAAACGGTAGTAGAAAATCGTTTGATAAGTCGATGATGAACGCCACGGAAGAATTTCGATAAGTTCGAATAGTCCTTCAAAGAGCCAAAGAGAATAAACTCACAATTATCTGTAAACTGTATCCCTTCTATTCCATTAGACGCCTATTTAGAGGCTAAAAAAATACAAGAAAAATTTCAGAAATAGAAACAAAACAAAAGGAAGCAATCAACCCCTTAATTTGGCTGATCAATACAAAGAAAGTTCTAGAAATAGAAACAATATAAAAGAAAATAATTAGCCCCTTAATTTGGCTGATCAATACAAGAAAAGTTCTAGAAATAAGACAAAAAGAAACAATCAGTTTTGACTGAATTCTTCTAGTAGTTGAATCATGTTGATCCATCTTTATTGAACACGTGAACCATTCTCAATGGGCCTCCACGAATTTGCTTGAGCCCAAACCTCTTGAATCAGCCCATTAAGTGTATCTTTGAACTTCTTTTCTCGTACTTTTATAGCCGGTCCAGTTGGAACTTAAACCGGCTCTTTTGTGGTAATGCCATTATTTGCATCAGGTTGCTCCTCACGAAGCGCATAGTCAAGGTCCATATACCCTAAAGCAAATTCAATAGATTCTTTCCAATCAGAAAAATTAGTACCATCAAGCATTAGAATAAAAGCACCACCATCAATTACAGATTGTGAAATAACTGTGAAATTCAAGAATAATTTTAGTGCTATGTATATAGTAAATTCTAACCTACTTGTGGGCAAAGGTTACAAAATGCATGAATTTACTTATCATAATTTATAGGACAAATAAATTTCAAACACTAATGAATAAAATTATCTACACTTGTAGGCAGAAGACAACTTTATCATCAATGCCTAAAACTCATTTTCCCATACTAATCAAATCATAAAAAAATAAGTATTTCTCTATGGAGAAAATCCTTAAGAATATGAATTAATTACAATTAGATACCAATTACTTATGAAGTTTAACTATATGTGATTTATCAAAACTAATGAAGATGCTGTGACATTACCAATAATTTTTTCAAAATCCCAACTTCTTGGCATCTATGCTTGTAAAATAGATTAAGCACATCAAACCTTCAAATACTTAACAAAATGAAAACTAAAGAACTGAATATACAGTGTACACAAACATAATGCGTTATTGGGTTAATGCAGATAAATGATAATGATCTCTTTAAATGAAAAAACTATCTAAAATTTTTCACAGTTAGATCTTTAAAAATATTAACTCCGCCAGTGCTGTGCTTGAAGATTTATCTTTTTACTGCTTGTCCCAAGGCATGATAAATGAGGAGGGTTGTGGTAGGCCAGTGACAGCCAGTATAAAATATTGTCACATATCATGACATGAGCCAAAATATAAATTTCGTTGGAGCGTTCCCTACTGAGCGACGCGCTACATCGTAGCCCAGGTGTAGTGAAAAATATGTGAGATTTGCTATGTCGTTGCCCATAAGCGACGCGCCATGTCAGCGCCCGGATATGGTGTCAAATATAAGAGAATTCTCACATCTTAATGAGCATGTTGGCGTAAAGAAATTAGCTCATAAATATAAACATAGATTTCGGTTGGCATCGTGAAATATAGATTTTCTTATATGTAGATTAGAAGAGTTAGTTGATACTATGATTAGAACGATGATTAATATTTTGTACGTACAGGAGACTAAGTGGGTAGGTGAGAAAGTTAAAGTCATAGAGTTTTGGAGTTATAAACTTTGGTATATTAGTAGAGATATAAATCATAATGGAGTAGGTATGATAATAGATAATTAATTATTTGGGGATGTAGTGGATGTTAGTAGTAAGGGAGATAAAATTTTATTAGTTAAACTTATTTTAGATAGAGAAATTTTTAATATCATTAGTGTCTACGCACCGCAAGTAGGACTTAATAAATTTAGTAAATATCAATTTTTGGAGGATCTATATGAGAAAATACAAGGAATATCCGCTAGAAAAAACTATTTATTGGTGGTGATTTTAATGGGCATGTAGAAACTAGTCATAATGTGTTTGATAGTATACATATTGGATTTGGTTTTGGAGAAAGAAATAAAGTAGGTAATTCAATTTTAGATTTTATTTTGTCTTATGATTTGATTTTAGTGAATACTTGGTTTAAAAAGTGAGTTTCTCACTTGATTATTTTTAAAAGTGAATCGAATGCGAGCCAAATAGATTTTTTTTTTAATTTGGAGGTAAAAAGAGCTAGTTCTATTGATTGTAAGATAGTGCCAGGTGAGAGTGTAATTATCCAACATAAACTCTTTGTTTTAGATATTTAGATTAGAAAGAGACTTAGAAAAATTAAGTATAAGTTAGATGCTAAGATTAAGTGGTAACGATTAGTAAGCAATCAAAAAACTTTTTGTAGATAGAGTAGTACAAGAAGCAGATTGGAGGGACCATAATGATCCTAATGTAACATAGAAAAAATAGCTAGCTGTATTAAGAGGATAACTAAAGATATATTTGGTGAATCGAGGGATAATGCTCCACCATGTAAGAATATATTATGGTAGAATGAAGAGATAAAAAATATTATTAAGATCAAGCGAGACATTTATAGATATTTGAAGAAGAATAATAATAATGATGTAATAAGTTTTGAGAAGTATAAACTAGCGAAGGAGGCTAAACAAGCTGTTCGAGATGCAAAAATTAAATTATATAAATAAGTGAACGAGAAGTTGGATAATAAAGAGGCAGAAAATGATATATATAGAATTGCTCGAATAAGAAAGAGAAAGTCTAGAGATTTATGTACTGTAAAGTATATTAAAGATGTTGATTAAACGGTTCTAGTTCGAGATGAAGAGATTAAAGAAATATGGAAAGATTATTTTAATTAATTATATAATGGTAGTTTTACTCAAGATTTGAGAGATCTTATTATTCAATGTGAGAATATGAATCATAGTTATATGCGTAGAATTAAAGAGTTTGAAGTAAAAGAGACTTTGAAGAGAATAAAATCAAGAAAAACTGTTGGTTCAGATGAGATTCCTATAGAGTTATGGAGATACTTAGGAGGGATTGGTATGAGGTGATGGACAGATCTTTTTAACAAGATTTAACAAATTAAGAAAATGCTAAATGAATAGAGGAAGGGTACCCTAATACTTATGTATAAGAATAAGAGTGATATTCAGAGTTGTTCTAACTATTAGGGAATAAAACTCATGTGTCACATTATGAAGCTTTGGGAAATGGTAATTGAATATAGATTGTGGAAAACTATTAAAATATCAGAGAACCAGTTTGGATTTATACCGAGGCAATTAGCGACAGAAGCTATTCATTTACTTCGTCAACTTATATAGCTATTCGGAGAGAGAAATAGTGATTTAAATATGGTATTTATTGACTTAGAGAAAGCCTATGATAATGTACCACGAGAGATACTTTGAAGAATATTGATGAAGAAAAGAGTTTTCATCAAGTATATTGACATAATTAAGAATATGTATGATGGACTAGTGATCAATATTAGAACCAATGTTTAAAATAGCGATAACGGTAACGTAACGTTTTGCTTTTGTTAGGTTATGTCGCAAATAGCATAACGCATAACGTAGGTTATGCAATTTTCTATTTATTTAATAAAGATAAATATAAAACCATATAAAATAATTTTAATAAATTGAAAAAAAATGAAAATATCTAAAAAAATATAAAATTATTTTGTAATACATAATCTATTCAAATGTTATATTAAGTTTTACAATAATTTTCATATATTTTCATAAATTATATTAAGTCTGCAACCGTAATTCCAATTATCATTTAAATAAAAAAGCAAGATTCTAATTTTTATTTCGATTCCAATTATTATCATTGTTGTAATTTATATTTTGTAATATTCAATTTATTTTATTTATGATTGTTGATTTCAGTTCAATTAAAAATTCAATAAAATCAATAAGTAAGATATTTTAGCAACCGGACGAGAAATAAAACAAGTGAACAAAGAAATAAACTTAAATTATCAAGTTAGAAATTCAAAAAGCAATCAAACAAACTAACAATTAATTAAGTAAGAAAATTATAGGAATTCGCTAATAATCAACAACAATATATAAATTACTAAAAAAAAAAATTGTAAATAACATAGCATAACGTAATTTAACGTAACGTTATGTAATATAACGTAAAAAAAGTACTGTTACGGTGCACTGAGTTATTTCCAGTTGTTATGTAGCGTTGGGATTCCGTTAGGTTATGTAACACAATATAACTAATTTTATAATGCGTTATTTTCAATAATGGTTAGAACATTTGGTGGTTTAACAAGTAATTTTTTTATCACAATTGGATTGCATTAAGAATCTGTATTGAACCCGTTCTTATTTACTATAGTGATAGATAAACTTACTAGAGCTATTCAGAATGAGATACCTTGGTGTATACTATTTGCTGATGATATTGTCTTAGTTGATGAGACAAGAATATGGGGTAAATGCCAAGTTAGATTTATAGAGGCACACATTAAAATTTAGAGGTTTTAGATTGAGTTGGTCTAAAACAGAGTATATAAAGTGTAAATTTAGTAAATGACGGACCATAAACTATAATACTGTAAAACTGGATGGGCAAGAGATACAAATGAGCAGTCAGTTTAGATGTTTGAGTTTTATTATTCAGAATGATGGAGAGATCGATAATGATATTAAGCATAAGATACAAGCTGGCTGATTGAAATGGAGAAGTGCAACGGGAGTTTTATGCGACCGTAACATTCCATTAAGACTGAAGGAAATTTTTTATGAGACTGCTATTAGATCAGCTTTATTATATGGCACAAAATGTTGGGCTATAACGAAACATCATTCACAGAAATAACTGTAGCAGAGATGCACATGCTCCGTTGGATATGCGACAACACTATGAGAGATAAAGTGAGAAATAAGATATTCATGCTAAAATAGGTGTAGCTCCCATCGATGAGAAGATGCGAGAAAATTGCTTACGATGGTTTGGTCATGTGCAACGTAGGCCTACAAATATACTAGTTCGATGAGGAAAGTTTATCAATATAGGACAAGTTAAAAGAATGAAGGTAAGACCTAATAAAATATAAATGGAGGTGATACGAAAAGATATGGATTTTAGAGATTTAAATGAGAAGATATTACTTGATAGAAATGAATGGAGAAGGACTATCAAAGTGATTGATCCGGCGTGATTCTTTTTTGGTTCATGTAGCCTACCCCAAATACTTGGGATAAAAGGCTTAGTTGTTGTTATTGTAGATCTTTAAAAATATTCCACATACAACTACCCATCGCAATAAAGACTATCAACAAAAATACTTTACGCTAGATGTTGGGTCATCCATTTTAAAAAAAAAGATAAATAAATATGATCAATCTAAAAGATAAAATCATACATATTTTGATCAAACACAATAGCTCAATGGTTGCTCTGATACCACATGCAAGAATAAAGTGGAAAAGAAAAAGAGAATCGTAATACCTCCGGCCATTTATGCTTAAACTTTGTCGAAATCTACCATCTGTAAAACAAAGAGATTTTGTGTAGAGAACTATTATGGGTAAGAGACTTCTAGCCTTATTTTTGAACTTATAGGGTGATGTTGATGAAAACACAAGTGCTTATATATATAAGACTAGAGACCATCTTTTTATAACTCGCAAAAAACTTTTTAAGCTACCCTCATTATTCCATCCATCAAAGAATAACAATGTAACTTGTAACTCATTCACAATTAATGGTAATTTTTCTATCTCCATAAAGTGACAACTCAATAGTTTTAGATACATGAACCACCACATTGGGAAAACCAATAGTTGACATGTGAACCACCACATGGAGAAAACTAAAAATTTTACTTACAATAACATCGGAACTGATTCTCCTCGAAAACTTAGGACTGAAATCTGAAAATCTGGAACCTCTTTTGATGAAGGGAAGTAGGCTACTCTATTGTTGGGCTGCACCAGCCTTTACAGTTTAATCACTGGTCCTTTTTAATGTTAGTATTGTTTTACTTCTTTTGACCTAAATAAACCATCCTGATCAAGTTACCTAAGTTAATTTTCAAGTCTACCATTCAATATTTAGTTTTTTTTTTCTAGTCAAACTCACATACACACATATTTTTGATATTATTATCCAAATTGAGTTCCCACCGGGAGTCAAACTCAGAACGTTTCACAAATTGGAGAAGGGTGATGCCACTTGAGCTAAGATTCATTGGCACCATTCAATATTTAGTTACTAGCTTTGATTACGGAAAAGTATGATAATCAAACTAAACCAAGTAGTTATTGCGTGATGAAAATGAGTTTTTTTCCCCTCTCGAGTTAACGAGTTTCTTTCCGTACAATGGTGAGGCTTCTTTATTAGTTTTGTGGGCTATCACGTAATAATATAAGCCTTTTTTTTTTAAAAAATAGAATAAATGTGAAGTATAATTTGTTTTTTGCAAAAAAATAAACAAAATAATTGAAAATGGAATTAGAAACAAGCATGGAAAACATGACAATAAGCTTATAATGGTTGCACATTGAAATGTGCTTCTTTCTCTCAATTTAGCGAGTTTCTTTCCTCAAATGGGGAGGCTTCTTTACTTGTTTCGTGTACTATCATGTAAAAATAGAAAAGATTAGCAAAAAAAAAGAAAGAAAAAAAAAGAATATAAACCATTAAAAAATAGAATAATTGTGATTTATAATATGGTTTTAGAAAAAAATAAATAAAATAATTGAAAATGAAAATAGAAACAAGCATGCACGTAATGAAAACGTGACAATAAATCTCATAACTGTAATATTCCAAGTCTACCACTGTTTGTAAATATTCTCTAACAACGTCCTAAACACGTTGACATTACATGACGTTGAGTTTGCTTGAGAATCTCAAAAGACAAGAAATGAAAATTAAACATTTAAGTAAATAATTGATCAAATCTTAGATCAATTAAGTTATACAAGAAGAGTCTCTTGTTCTCCTCCAGTGGTTTAAGTTCAACAACCCACAATCAAATGGTGGAAGTGGAAGTGGAATTGGACCAACAAAAAGTCCCGCGTGATCCCATCGACAAATATGGTGAGTCAGTCAATGTTCACCACAGACATAGTAGTCTAAAAGAATTAGTAATTCTCTGATGACATTTTATGAAAAATTTAAAAGAAAAAATTGTTTTTTTAGTATATAACATGTTGATTATAAAATTTAAATTTGACTTTTAATTGAACTTCAAATAAAATAATAAGAATTAGATTTTATACATCTAAGTTTTGCTTCTTAAATATATTTTCTTGATTATTTAGATTTGAAATATGCCAAAAATTATGACATTTTATGGTAATCATAATTGACCAAATGTAACCTTAACTTTATAATATTGTTGGGAGAAAAAAAGCTTTGGCCATGTTTTCACTTTTTTCCGCGATACTAGATTTAATGAATAATGAAAAACCTAGTGCTCAACAGAATAATTTATTTTCTGGTAAACAATTATGGTCATACTGTGAGAAATTGAGATTTAAGACAAAACTTTAAATGATATTTAACAACCATAAATTTTACTTTTACTAAATATCTTATTCGATTCTTCTTACTTGAGCTATAAAATTACTTATTAACATGTTACTGTTAACAAATATTATGGCTAATTGATTCAACGTATTATGTAACATAGTCGATTTTGAATAAGATTTTAGTAACTTTAATTTGAGAAAATTCTTTAAGAAAAAACATAGAAATAGTGACGAAAATTTGAGAGTGAAAACCAAGAAAGAATTTTTTTTTTTCAAGAGCAAGTATCAACGCAGGGGGGATTCGGAGGTGTAGGGGAGGGTAGGGTGGTCTGAGGGACGGGGGGTGATTAGGTGGCAGAGGAAGGGATGAGGTTTATGGGGGTGCAATGTGAGGGGATGTGGTTAGCTTAGGAGAGTTATTTTCATCTAAGTTCATGATTGATATAATTATAAATATCATATTGTTTTGGAAGCTGGTGCATAACTCCTAAAAATTTAAAGAGTGATTTCCAAGTTTAAATAATTCTGAAAACTTCTCTTAGGCCCTTAATAAGGATAGAAGGAAAGAAAGTAAAATAAAATTAGAGGCCTTCTTAAAGAGTGAGCCTTGGTTTCCTTTATTAGGAATTACTTAGAGCAAATCAAATAAGAAAATAATAAATTACAGCAAGTCATATTGTAACGCCCCTAATTCTTAATTCCGTTTATAAATGTATTCCGTATCAGCTCGATAACCTGAATACTCATATGGCCGAATATTAAATAAATTGAGTTATAGTTTTCGATGTATTTTTCAATTTTAAATTCTGCATAACAGGAACTTCTAATCATATTATTTTGGATTTTTTAATATTTTTTGATTTATTCTTGAATCGTTTGATTTTTGGACAAATATCCAATTAAAATAATAAAATTAAATCGTGAATTCCAATTTTAATCTTTTATCACCTTCAAATTCATCTTCACAAGCCCAACAACCGTTCTTAACTAAATTTGAATAGAAATTGATCAAATGTCAAACTTATAATTAATATGAAGTTTAAGGATTTTTAACATAGTAACATACTCACTTTCCATCGGCTATTTGACCCCGAAATAAATTCAAAAAAATTTGAAAAAATCAAGCTTCTTCTTTTCTAGTCCCACCCATTTTCTCTTTAGACCTCTAATCCTAATTTCCTTTCTGATTCCCTCAAATAAATCACCAAATATTCAGCTTGAAAATGGACTGAAAATTCATTAAATTGCTATATGTACCTTTTTCTTGAGTTTAACGTCTCCAAATGAGCTATAATCTTGGCCAAATGAGCTATAATCTTCTCCACCAAAATAGAAAAATATTCTCCAGTACCTGCGCTTGTTCTTTAGTGTGATTCTCCACTTTTGAGGAGCAATCACATCAATATCGGTTCATTTTCGATTTGAGTTTAATTAGAGACAAGAATACACTATCAAAGCCTTTAAAATTGTGATTTCTTGATGGTATTATCAAATATTTTTAAAAATTAGAGATTCTAAAATTGCAGTTATTTTGAATTTTATTTTATATATCACACTGCATGTTATACAAGCACAAAACGTATCGCTATCCATTCAAATACAATAATCCATTTTAGAACTGCCATAACTTTTAATATTAACTCCTATTTAGCTCAGTCCAGTACCATTAACAAGATTATTAATTAAATTATAATTCTCTCAACTATAATAGACCCTAATTTAGAAATTTTCCTAACAAAAAATAATCTAAAAGTTTAGCTATTACTGCTATACCAGATCAACAGTTCTACATAAGCAAGTTATGGTAAAATGGCCATAAGTTTTGTATTAGAACTCCAATTGAGATAATTAAAGTTTCATTAGGAAACTAATTGAATTATCTAAGACTGATAAAAAATTTAGGCTCTAAATTTAATTCTCTCTTGGTAAAAAATAATCTAGAAATCTCAGCTATACCAAGTCCATAGTAGCAGTTGCAGGTCTAAAGTAAAACAATCATAACTTTTGCTCTAGAACTGCAATTAATCTCATTTAAGATTCATCAGAAAATTAATTTTAATTCTCTTCAGCTGTACAAAATTTTAACTTCTAATTCCATTTTGTGTAGATACCTAGAAGTCTGATATATTCACTAAGTTGCACCAATATATGTACATATATTATGTCCGTACATGTACTGCTTGATTAATGATATGATACCCATGCACACGTATTAAATCACTCTTGTTATTCTCTCTATATAGTAAGTTCAGATCTGATATAGCTCATGTTTAGGTATACATATTATGTTTATGTATATAACACGATTTAAGATATGATATATATGCACACATGTTTATTTATCTACGTTATTAATTGTACATGTTATTCTTGCTGAAAAATGATACCTCATGCACATGAATATGTTCTGTAACTCTTGTGCCTGCTAGTATTACTCTTGTATCTATCAGTATTGCTATGTGTGTCGTTTCATATTCACATGGCCCTTGATACATGTATCCTTATTACACAAGACATTTTAATACAGTGATACTTTGTATATACTATATTTTGGGTATGCAAGAAATGAATGGTAGAATGAAATGAATGGTATAGAGCCTTTATCATTGTTACCATTAATACTGTATATTCATTTTAACATTTCTAGTTTTAGTTATGGAGATCTATAGGTTTGATAGTGGATCCTAACATAATTTCTTTGGGATCAGACTAAAAAGTTATTAAGATTAATGGGAGAGATATCCATATCTATTCCAATGATATCCCAGAGCCCATTTAAATTCAATATTTTTCTATCAATATGTCTCCTCTTACTGTTGTTTTCATTCTTTATCTAAATTTCGAGAACAAAATTTTTTGATAGGTGGGTAGACTGTAACGCTTTTAATTTTTAAGTCCATATATCGATTTATTCCGTATCATCCATATCAGCTTGGAAATCCAAATACTGATATGGGCAGATACTTAGTAAATTAAGTTATATCTTTTAATCTAATCTTTAATTTCAAATACTGCAGAGTGGGGACCTCTTATCTTATTATTTTGGATTTTTTTCATATTTTTATTGAATTATTTCGGATCGATAGACTTTCGAACAAATACTCTATTAAAATAATTAAATTAAATCAAGAATTTCAATTTTAATATTCTACATGATTTAAATTCATCTTCAAAAGCCCAACAGCCATTCATGGCCAAATTTGAATAGGAATTGACCCTATAGCAAACTTATAATTAAGATGAAATTTAAATGTTTTCAACATAGCAATATACTGACATTCCATTAGCTATTTGGCCCCCGAAATAAATTCAGAAAAATCTAAAAAAAATCAAAATTCTTGCTCTCGTGTTTCTTTCTATTTTCCTTATTAGACTTCTGATATTAATTCCCTTTTCCAATTCTCTCAAATAAATCGCCAAATATTCAGCATAAGAGTATGTTGAAAATCCATTAAATTATTGTTGGAATCTTGTTATTGAGTTTAACATTTCCAAATAAACCCTAATCTTCTCCACCAATATAGGAAAACATTCTGTAGCACTACTCTTATTCTTTAGTGTGATTCTTGGAAAATTTGTCCACTTTCAAGGAGCAATTACAGCAATATCGGTTCATTTCTTATTTGGGTTCAACTAGAAGGAATAATACATTCTCAAATCTTTTAAAAATATAATTTCTCCACCAATATAGGAAAACATTCTGTAGCACTACTCTTATTCTTTAATGTGATTCTTAAAAAATTTGTCCACTTTCAAGGAGCAATCACAGCAATATCGGTTCATTTCTTATTTGGGTTCAACTAGAAGGAATAATACATTCTCAAATCTTTTAAAAATATAATTTCTTGATGTAATAACCTCATATATGATATCAGAGGCATTATCAAATACTTTTAAAGATTAGAGACGCTCAAATTTGCATTTTTCTTGAATTAATTGTATGTATCATATTGTACTGGACTCTACATGAGCAATTTTTTGATGTACATATAATTTATCATTTTCATATACTTATTTTTAGATATTGCTATATTCATGCATGTGATATTGTGACAGATAAATTCAGACTTGTGCTATACATCTCTTATTTATGTGCTACCATATCTCTTGCGTGTGATTATATTTGTTAAAAAAATAGCCTTGTGCACTCTTGTATTGAGAGTGCCCGTCGGTGACACCCTACCAATTATTGGGACACACACTCGGCCCACCAGTGTGAATTGGGGCATCACACATATTAATCACAACATATCACATGGATCTAACACTAAATGTAGTAATAAATCTTGTTAAAATTTAGGATTGTAATTCAAGACAAGTTATATATTAAATCAAATGGATTCTTCAAATCACAATAGTTAATTTTGTTCTAAAGTTTAGGAATCTCAGTTACTCTTGTAATTATATTTATTATTATAGTAGTATGTATTAGTTTGTATATATTTTAGTCAAATGCAAAGAAATAAAATAAGTTGAATTTCAAGCATATTCCATCTTTTTTATGGTATCAGAGCTACCCTATTATAAGTTCTTGAGCCCATACACCACTATGGCTGATACAATAGTTTCAAGCTCCAACTACCTTATTGTTAGCACCATTGCTTCTGCAAACTCTACCATATCACTGTATGTTATAAACGTTATCTCTCAAATTTCTGACTGCCTAGCCCCATCAATTATGCAAATATTGTGCTCAATTTGATACTATCCTTATTGGCTATGACTTATTATGTCGAAGATATATTTTCGTGTTCTTTAGCTTCCATCTCCAACTCATGTTCTAGCATTGCTGCTACAGTTCCTACCATCACTATCAACTATTGGACCCGATATAATAAGCTAATTCTATTGGCCATATTCTCTTTTGTTAGCACCAACATCAAGCCATTGATTGTTGCATCAATGACATCAAGTGATGCATGGACAAATTAAAATGTTTCTGCGATATCAAATCAAAGTTCAAGGTTCATCAATTGAAAGAAAAGCTCACCATGATTTAACATAGGTCATGCTTTATGCTAAGTTTTCTTCATGAAGTTAAACTCTTTGTGAATGAACTTGCCCCAATTGATTGTTTTCAGTCAAATGATGATTGATGAGTCCTATATATTGTATATTTATATCCTTCATCTTATCTATTTTTATATATAAATAATGTTACTTCGGTATACTTAGTATGTTTTCAGGAAAAGCCTATTGCTGTAAGGATTTGGCATGAAATCAATATAAGACAAGGAAAACCAAGTCCAGAAAGAGCATAAGAGAAGAAAACTACAGAAACACAAAGTTAGAAGTCATCAAAGTGAAATCTAGTTATTCAAAAGAGAAGAGAAGAGCTAGATGACCCAGTGTTACAAAGCAAAGGACCAAATTCCATAATATAAACGCTATTTAGGGACATTTTGTGGCAAAGTGGGCCCATTTGTCTTTGGATTTCTTGTGCTGACTCATATACGAAGTACAACTCTTTTGAGAAAAACTGACTGCTGCTATTTGGCAGTTAACGCTGTTATTTGGCAGCAAAAGAGAGTATATCTGAAAATTTTATGAGGGTTTTGTTTAATTTTATAGTTTTAGTATCGTGATAGGATTAGGGTTTTGATATCCTAAGGTCTATGTATTGGCTGTACCATTATAAATTAGGATATTCTATGCTTTTTATGAGATAAATAAAATTATTGATAAAACTTAAGGAGTGATGACCGCCATATCAAAGCTCTAAAGGTGATTTCTTACTTTTCACCGCTGTTTTTTGTAGATAAACTTATTTAATTGCTTTCTTAGTTAATATTTATTTGCTTTCTAGTTAGGGTTTCATAGATTTAGTTATAAAAATTTGATTTTTAATGCTTCTCAAGCATAAAAAAATCATCTTGATTAATAAAAATATGAGTAACTAATTTTGTTTAGTTCTAGGATGTAGATGAAGGTGGGGTTCAACCATAGTTTAATTTTTATTTATCTTCTTCCTAAAAGAAATAAATGATATGACTTTTCTATGATAAAGATTAAAAGATGATAATTCGTATGTCTAATACTTTGATAGACTATGCTTAAACTTGCTTTTGATAGCCTATGCTTAATTAATGTTTGGAATTATTTCTTTGGATTTTATTTGTAGAAATCTCTATTGATATAGTTTACTTTTATGAAAGTCATGAAGTTTGATGAGTTATACTTGAACGATACTTGATAATTCATGTTTAGGATGATTGAATAAAAGTTAAATAAAAAAGATCTTCTTTTTGATATAATCATAATTGTTTATGTTTAAAATATAGGAGGAAGATAATAAAAAGAGTGTTCGGTCGTGAACTAGTGAATTCGATATCCTAGAGTAACTCAAGAAAAATTAAAACCCCATCTAGATCAATTTAGTTAATTTGGTAGGATAATAGAAAAAGTTAGATTGCAAAACATCTTACATCCTGTGGAAATGACCTGTTTGCACTACAATTACACTGTATGTTTGTAGTAGTTTATCATAGCAATGATCTTACCTTATACGTCCTTCAAGGTCTCGGTTCTAAGTTTAGAGAGATCGCTATTCTGATTCACGCTCAGAAGACCACAATCTGCAACGACGCTAATCTTTAAGTCCATTTATCGATTTATTTCGTATCATCTATATTAGCTTGAGAGGCCGGATACTGGATAAATTGAGTTATATTTTTCAATCTAATCGTTAATTTTAAATTTCACAGAGCGGGGACCTTTTATCTTATTATTTTAGATTTTTTATATTTTTCGGAATTATTCCGGATCGATTGATTTTCGGGCAAATACCCAATGAAAATAATCTATTTAAACTAAGAATTCTAATTTTAACCTTCTCTCAACTTCAAATTTATTTCTAGAAGCCTAGCAGCCATCTTTGCCCAAATTTGAATAGGAGTTAACCCAATCACAATATTGTAAATAAGATTAATTTTAAGTTAATAAGGCAAAGTATATATCTTCTAGCAGCTATTTGACCCCCCAGAATAAATTTAAAAAAATCTAAAAAAACCAAGCTCCTCCCTCCATTCTCCTATTCATTTTCTTTTTAGATCTCAAATCCTAATTTTCTTTCCATTTTTCTCAAATAAATCGTCAAATATTCAGTTTGAGAGTGGACTAAAAATCCATAAAATAACCATATGAGTTTGTTTTTTAGTTTTCCTTCTTCAAATCACCACTAAACTTGTTCATCGACGTGTACAACCCTCTCTAGCTCCTATCCTTGTCCCTAGATTAATTCTTGAAAAATTTATCCACATTTGAGGAGTAACTGCATCAATATCAGTTCATTTTCGATTCGGATTTAACAATAGGCTAGAGTATAATCTCAAATTCTTTAAACTTGTGTTTTCTTGATATAATCTTGTCATAAGTAATATCAGAAATTGTATTAAAATCAATTTCTAGATTATACATGCTCTAACTTGAATTTACCTTGAGTTTAATGACATGTATCAATTCGTGCATATTACATGTGCACATATCGTATTTCTACACAGACATATGCAATAGTCCATCTTAGAAACTGCTATAACTTTTGTATTTTAATTCCGATTGACTTTATTGCAGTGCTATTAAAAAGGTGATGCACTATCTATAATTTATCCAACTACAACGGATCCTAACAAAAAAATAGCCTAGAATATCATTACTTAATGTTGTCCGAATTAACAGCACAATTATGAATAGTGATAGTAAAATAGTCATAACTTTTTCTCTAAAGCTCCAATTGAGCTAATTTAAGTTTCATTGGGACGATAATTAATTATCTATAATTTTTCTAAATATTAGACTCTAATTTAATTTTTATCCTGGTCAAATTAAATATGAAAATCCCCTTACTATTGTACTAGGTTTGAATAACATGTCCGTAGTAAAATAACTATAACTTTTGTTCTAGAATCCAATTAAGCTCATTTTAAATTTATTATAAAGATAATTGAATATCCTATAATTGTACAAAATTTTATCCTCTAATTTTATTTTTCGCTAGTCAAACAAGACCTAGAAGTCTAATATGTGCACTGAGTTGCAATAACATAAGCACATATATCATGTCTATGCATATATTACTTGATTAATGATATGATACACACATATACATATTCAATCACTCTTGTTATTAGCGTACATATTGATTTTAAACCTATCATAACTCATGTATAGTCATACGTGCCATATTCGTGCATATACTATTTGTTTTAAGATATGATATACATGCATACAAACTTATTTATGCATATTATTATTTGTACATATTATTATTTCTTGAAAATGATACTCACGCACGTGAACATATTCTGTAACTCTTGTATATGCTAGAAATACTCTTGTACTTACTAGTATTATTGTACATGTTGTTTCATCTTCACATGGCTATTGATATATGTACTGTGTTGCACACGTCACATTGATATTTAGCATATGCTATATTTTTGGTATGGAGAAATGAATGGTGAAATAAAACATGTGTGTTTGGAGTTCTTGTCTTATTTAGATGCACCCGTCAATATGTATATTGGCATTATCAGTTTTCTTATTTATTTTGCCTAGCGATGTGCTATCCGGTTCCTGTGGAGACTGGTACTTAGGCCATGGTCCCGGACATGCACGGGCTATCCAGTTCACTTAGTGGCATGCCATCCAGTTCGTATGAAAATCGGTACTTGGGCCGTCATACTGGGAATGTACGATATACTCCTAGAACTTGTGAATACTTCCACCATTCGGTTCTAAATTAATAGGATATAATGCACATCATATATTCCATGATTCAAATTATGTTTTACATACTTTATACTTCATGATTCATATGCATGACCGTGTTATATCATACACATTATATACTTCATGAAAATATGTAATATTATACTTACCATGTATTTCATGAGCCATCCACATACACCTCTTATATTGTCTCCTAGTAGTATACCACACACCACCCTTTTATATGATTTTCATAGTACTACACGAACTTGGATTTGATTCTTATTTGGATTCTGACCCCTGCGATCATCACACTCTAGGCCTAGTAGTCACACCCATGTTGTCTGAGGAGGAGGACTCACCTCTCAAGGATCCCTACTTCCGGGAGCAGATCGAGCACCATTAACCTACCTCTCATAGGATCTTCATTTCTTTTGCGTATATATAGTTCTGCTTTGTATGTGCATATGTATTCTGCCTCATAGTTCTGTCTGCGGTATCCGAATACTTTTGTATATATTTAGTACTTATGCTGCTCTGTTTTGATATTGCACTTGACTCTACATAAGCAACCTTTTGATGTACATATTTCTTATCCTTTTTATATACCTATTCTTGGATATTTCTATATTAATGTTTGTGATATTATGACAGATAGATTTAGACCTGTGGATATATCTCATATTTGTATACTTCCATATTTCTTGTCTTGTTTGTACTAAAAAATGACATTTGATGAACTACATGATATGTTGGTTGGACATGAAATCTATCTCTGATGCCAACTCTGCTATTCAGTCTCTAATCACAACTGCATATTATACAATCAAGAAGACCTATAACAATTTCGACCCTAACCACTCTAGCGCTTGCAACAATCTGGGTCGTTCAAGTCCTTAGGTCCAACCTCGATTCAACTTCAATGCTAATGCCAATCTTAGATCTTGCTTGGACCCAATAGGTTACAAAGACAAGTTCTAGCTTTATGAGCAAGTGGACTATTCAGCCAAAAGTTATTCAAAGTTTAAATTTTCAGAAGTAGTGGATCACTGAACTCGACCTCCTCTAATAAAGATGCAATATGGCTGGTAGACTCTGTAACATTTCATAATATTACCTCTGATCTCTACAATCGTAACTCACTCAGAGTATGATAATAATGAGAAGTGATTCTTGGGGATGGTTTAGGTTTGCCTTTCTCACCATTGGGTTCTTAACATTTAAACCTCCTACTCAATTTTCCATCTTCATGATACTCTTTATGTTCTTACCATTAAAAATTTTCTTTTCGTGCATCATTTTACCAAACAAAATATTGTTCTAATTGAAGTTCATTGTGAAGAATCGAAATACAAGAATGACACTTCTACGAGGAGAACTAAAAATGGGATCTACATTTTACTGATATCACTAGTATTCACACCACTGAATTTGTTGCATATGTCCACGAGCACACCACAATTAATAATTAGCACCAATGTCTTAGCCACCCATCATACTATATTGTCAGTCATTTTATCAACTCTTACGATTTATTAGTCACCACAAATAAAATTCTCAGTTATGTACTACATGTTCCTTGAATAAAGTACATATATAAATAACTTTTTCACTCTACCAATCTCACTAGCAGTCTTCTTCAGAATTGATATTTACTGATGTTTGGGCCCCCTCCTCCACTTCAATTAATGATGCATTTAAGTACTAACTCATTTTTATTGATCACTACACCAAATGTATATGGTTTTATCCAATGGTCTAACGCATTTTTCTACAATTCAAACACTTAGTGGCAAAATGATTTTAAAATCCAACCAAACGTCTATATTCAGATAATAGGGGAGAATATAGTGCTCTTAAAAATTATTTATCAATCTACAAGATTAGTGATTAGTGTCATATTTTGTATATTTTTTCCACATCTTTATCTATTTCTTGTATATAAATTACGCTACTCGGATATTTTTATTTGTTCTCAAATTATAAGTATTTGCAGTAAGGAATATATCAAATCAACAAAAGTCATAAAATCAAATTTTAAAAAGCATCAAATCAAGAGAATCCAGTAACCAAGCAGATTTGGAGCACCTAAATAGGTGCCAGATCATTTCCGATGGAAACCAAAAGTCTATAGACCAAGTTCTAGAAAAGACATAAGCTAACTCAGAGCTTTTGCTTCTGCCTAGGGGCAATTGCTGCTGGATGGTGGCAAAACTAAAGTCAAACGGTATAAAATTTTATGGATTAATTTGGATGCGGATTTGCATTTTTTTTAACATCGTTGACCACTGCTACCTAGTGGTCAATGATGTTACATGGTGATAATTATGATGAGTCATCAGCTAGGGTTTATGTATAAGGATTCATGTATTTTTGTAATTTCTCTAGGCCAGTTAGATTAGGATTTAAGTTTCATGTGTATAAATAAAAGATATATCCTTGTGTAAAGAATATTTTATGCCTCTTTTTTGATAATTAATAAAAATTGGAAATTTTGGAATTAGGATTGAGTGTATTAACTGTATCTCTCTGGTTGGATATATTCTTCCTTCAAGTTCTTCATTCATTAGGAAATATTTTAATTATTTTTCAAATATAATTTTAATGGCTTTTCATTAGAATTTTTTTTTATTTTCTAGTCATGATTAACTAAAGTGATAGAGATTTAAGATTCTAGATAAAGTTAGGTTTAGATGGCCAACAATTGTGAAGTATCTTTTATATCTCATATGCAAAATTTTAAGATTGATTAAGAGGCTAAAGTAAAGGATTCAAGATTTAAGGGTTTGATTGGTTATGCTTATTATTAATTTGATAGCCTATGTTTTCTTAAGGTTTGGAATTAATAACTTCTTAACTAATTGATACATCTATTGATTTAGGAGGCTAGTGCAAAACTTCGAGGATCAAATTTCTAGGTTGTGTCACCAACCATCAATAAGTGCCACTATCTAGAAGCAAAAAGTAAGTCTTCGATTCCGAACTATTTCCTATTTTTCAATTTTGGATTTTTTTTATTAAGAAAAGTGAGAACTAGAGTCACTGTTTTGATATAGTCCAGCAGGTGCATCCTATTTCTTATCTTTTGCCGCTGATTGTTGGAGAAAGATATGTATTGCATATATTTTTGAAGCATTTGATTGCATTTATCTATTAATTCAACTAATAGCACATCCAAAACCTAACTAGATAGGGTGAGAATTTCACCACTCTTCATTGGCTCAAAAATCACACTTCTCATCCTGCATTTCCAACCTAAGATTAAAAGCAATTAGACATTGGCCCCTAAGGACTTTCCAAAGATAGAGTCTAGGTACCTTCAATTTGGTGACTAGGGAGTTTGAATTGTTTATCAGTCTTTTCAATGATTATTCTTTCTTCCACCTTTATTCCTCATACTTCCATGCCCGATTACTCCTCCGTCAAGTCTAGGTCATCATTTATCCTTCATCATCTTTGTTGGTTTATGCTAGTATAATCCCATAATAAATTTGGTTGTCTCGTTAGTTCATATTTCATCATGGACACGAAATTGATCCTCTAATGTTGATCCTGCAGGATTATTGTTACCTGATGAGCACTTAACTGCCATCTTGTATTAAGTTGCCAGTAGTTGTCGGTAACAACTACGAACTCAAGCCATAATACATTAGTAGAATTTCAAACTTTATTAAATCTGATTCTGAAAATGTATGTCACTTTATCAGTGAGTTTCAGGAAGTATGTGTGATGATCAAACTATAACACTTACTTAAGAACATAATTAACATAATTAACCTCCATTTTACACCCATCGCCCGCAATGACAATGTAAAGAAGTGGTTGTATAGTGCCCACTGACTCTATCATTTCTTGCGACAAACTTGTTATGATATTTCTTAAAAAATATTATCCTACACATAAGACGTCAAAGATTCAAAATGCCATCAATCAATTCCATCAAATATCAGGAGAACCTTTTTGAAAATATCTAGAAAGGTTCAAGGACCTTTTAACTCATGCCCCACTATACAATAGAAAAGCGAAGGTTGTGTCAGATAATGTACAAAGGTCTCAACTACATATCCAAAACTCTTCTTGAGTTTATATGTTTGGGGGAATTTATGAGGAAGAATGAGAAATAAGCGTGGAAATTTCTTGAGGATCTACTTGGAAGATTATGCTGTGTGATAATCATGCTGAAAAGTCTAGTATTTCAATTTCCACAAGTAAGAGTGGTTTGAACAACCTAGACAGTTATATGGCAGTTGCGACTAAGATCGCTACTGTTATGATTAGAGTAGAGATATTAGAAGTCCCTAATACTCCTATGCTTGGATCAAGTCAATGTTCTATATCATAGGCCCATAAATAATGCATGCCCTCCTATGCAATCTTGGTTGGATGAGCTATCCAATCTCTCATGGAGTCAAGGTACATTTTATGGAGGCCTTAACTCTAACATGAGTCTTCCAGCCAATGGTTAGTTTCCAGGACCTAATGTGGATGTGTACTTACACCCAAATACCACCAATGCTGGGAACAACTAAGTATCCTTTGTAGCCAATTCTTCGTATCCACCGCAGGGGTCTAATAATAACTATCATAACCCGATATAATATTTATTTATTGATACATTTTTTTTGCATATTTATGCTAAAATAAAGTTTTAAAATAAATTAAATTAACATTATTTTAAAGATATAAAGTATTATTTTTATTTAAACCCATAAACTATTTTTCTTAAATATTTGGACTCGATATAATATTTATTTATTGATACATTTTTTTTTTTGCATATTTATGCTAAAATAAAGTTTTAAAATAAATTAAATTAACATTATTTTAAAGATATAAAGTATTATTTTTATTTAAATCCATAAACTATTTTTCTTAAATATTTGGACTTTCATGAGAGCCCAAATCCGTTTCCTTGGCCCATAATCCGAAAACCTATTTTTATGTGAAATAAATCGAAATGTCTATGCCATGATTTGAACCATGACTAATCATACATACACTCAATCCTTTTACCAATAAGACAATAAATTGACCATATAATAAAATTGAATTTTGATTAATTTAAATATTTCTTAATAGATCACTCTTTTCCAATATCCCATCAATTCTTATTCCTTCTTCCATGCCTTAATTCCTCCCCTTAAAATCGCAATTTGCCCACATGTATCACATTTTAAATTTCTTCTTTTCATATTTAATTCCACCCTTTTAATATATATATTCATCACTAAAATCACATGCAGTTCTACCCGTCCAAATTTGAATAAGCTCCATTTAAATCCACCAATCTCTCCCACTAATCATTCATCCTAACTATATTTAAACCACCCCTCCAACCTCCATAGATTTTCTTTGAAAATACCTCCTAAAATTCTCCTTAGAACACCCACTCTATTTTAACTCCTCTATACTTTCCTCTATCTTTGTTGACTGTCGGATTGTCGTCGACCATCGGATTGCCGCCCACCACCAGAGAAGCCAGCTCGAAAGCCCTCTTTATCACCTGAACATGCATTGCATCATCAGCAACCACCACAACCACTCGTAGCAGTTGTCGATAACTATCGTCACTGTCAACAACAACCCCGATCTATCAACTAGAGCCTCAATCAAGCCCACCGCATCCTGGTACTGTGCCGACACTATTTGCTATGGAGCCTCCACTTCTCACCAGAACTCCTCCTTTTTCTCCCTGGGTATCCATTGAGAGATAGAATCTATCGCTCTTCTTTCATAAGCTTAAATTTTATTGGATCTAGATAAATAACGCCTTAATAAGAACTTAATTAAAATCTACATACTTTATCTTATAAACCTAATAAGATGATTATTTTATCCATATACTTGTTTCAAACCGGCTAGCTGTTCATGACTAAAAACAGACTTTTGTACACTTTTATAAATTCAAGAAAAATTTCTAAACTCACAAAAATCCATGTTTAACTATTTTCAATATTTTTGTAATGATTTTAATATATAGATATTGATCAAAAACTTGAGTGTGAACTTATTTGACAAATACATTTTCAGGCTGAGGAAGCTCTTTTCGAACTCACTGTTCCATGCACTATTCATATTAAATAGAAATAATTTATATTTCAATCTTATTAAATAAAATTGTTTATATATGTTCATGATATAAAGTATTGTTTCATTGGGCAAGAACTATTTAAATAAAGTTATATTTTTTTTTCAAAATTTGCTTTATCCTCATTTTCATTTTCTGGAATAACTCATTGATATATGTTCATATCGTTAAGTGTTATATAATGTATGAAATTTGGTAACTCCATGAAAATTGTTCAAATAAAGTATATGCTATAAATTGACTAATCAGTAATCACACATATTAAATCAGAATGTCAATTTATGATAACAATGATTGTAATATTATGTGGCAATATTATATGACAACGGTACCTAGAAAAAAGTTTGAAAAAAAGTGATTACACAATTAAGGAATGAGTTTGCACGAAAAACTTTTCACTTCCTTACTCTTACCTGATCGATGGTTATTATGATATATAATCAGAAAATTCCTAGACTAATGGCCAAAATTTCGATAATATTTAAAAAGAAAACTTCTTCCTAAACTTTACTTGACTATAATGAATTTGAACTAGTCTTAAAATAGAATTTAATTAGAATCAGACTTGATTTGAAAAATATTCTACTGGATTGACATAATCTTGATAACTATAAATAACACTAGATTGGGAGAAACTAATTAATGCAAAATACTATATTTCATACTGTCAAGTTCTATAACTTATTTCTATGCACACTATGGGTGCATGGTGATTCGCTTTATCACATCAGAATATTACTGTTACCCTTGTGCATATCCAGTCAGCTCCAGACATCAGTGACCATTTTTCCGGGTCTGTGCAGGAGATAATTGAAACATATATAATATCAGTTGGATTCTCCAATAACATATAATAAATATGTTAGTACACTTTATATATAGATTGGAGCATAATTATAAACAAAATAATTATTGAAAACTATTTAGTTTGTAAATTAATTTTTATTTTATATTCAAGTCCATACATCAATAATTACCTATTTCATAAACGCATGATTATTTTTGTTTAATAACTTTATATTTTACCTACTTATTCTTATATTATTTATTTTGATCGCAATCTAACAATTTGGGTTACATGTCGAGATTTTGAGATAGATCCAATAAAGTAAATTGAAAATCTGAAGTACCACATATAGTAGCTAAAGCTAGTAAATGACCATTCTTTTCTTTTCAATCTTGTACTTACTAATTTAGATTGCTTCTATTTTAGAAATGTTATCATTTTCTCCGTTAATTCTTCATCTCTTTATTTTCTGCATTATCTATCATAATCCAGTTTTATTCATTAAGTAAAAGTTTTATTTTCTATTAAGAGATTATTGTGATATGTGGTGATAATTGATGTTGTATCGAGACTTAACATATTTTTATGAATATGTTGCCGAATGACTCAGCTATCCAGTATTCTAGATAGTGAAGCATTACATCTAATAATAATCATGACAGACGATTAACTTTACTTGAGAAGATAGTGGAGAATCTTCTCAAGACTACTGCCAATCTGAATACATATATGCAGAACTTCACGAAAGTCTTTGCACATAATGAAGGGAGGTTTATAAGTCTCATGTGAAGGACGGACCAATAGTTGAGATCATGTCACTAGTATGTCAAAAGCATAGACTGCAGGTTGGGCAATTTGCCACATAGCTGGGTGAGCAGGACTCGAGCACCTTTTCGAACCAACTTTTGACAAATCTCAGTTCTAACTCATTTCACTCTATTCCATCACCAATGCAATGTCATACATATGTTCAAACTTGGCAAGCAAATGACAATATACTCGTGCCCCCCTAATCCCACTCCTATAATTCTGCAGGCTTTATTATTATCTCCTCCCTTTGTTTTTCCAACTTCATATCAGCTATCATTGTTGTCATCCCATTCTCAAGCTGATGAACTTGTTCCTAAGTTGAAAGTGTCATAACCAGATGACTCAGAAGGCTTCATTGTAAGTTGAAAAGATTCTTGAAAATTTCAATAGGTGAAGATTAACATTTCACTTCTTGACATCATTCAAATTCTCAAGGCACCAAAAGACAAGCCAGAAATGTTCAAGAGAAAGTCTTTGTTCCTGCTAACATATCTCAAATTCTCTCTAATTATTTATTTATCAAGTAGAAAAATCCATGTTCCCCTATGATCTCATGCACGATTGGAAATCCTACATTAGACAGGGCATTGCTTGAATTGAGGGCACGTGTCAACTTGCTTCCCTATATTGTATATTAGATATTGGGGTTAGAAAAGCCTCAACCTCCCAGGTCATTCGGTAGTTAGTTTATTGTTGGGTCAAAAGACCATTTGGTATGTTTGAAAATATGTCATCAAGATTGGCAAGTTCATATTTTCTGTTGACTTTACAATCTTGTTAATTGAACCAACCTCTAATCCATAGAATCAAATTCTAGTTATATTAAATAGATCATTACTTACAACTTTAAATATTCTAATTGACTATAGGAGTGGCCTCATGAAGATCTTATTTGGGAATATGACCGTGACATTGAACATTTTCAACATGGATAAGCAACCTACGAGCTTGCTTATTGAAGTTAATATGGTTATAGCATACACATTGATCATGTTACAACTTATTAGCTATTGTTGAACCAACTTTCGAGCAGATTTTGGAAGATGAGCTCATGTTATTAGACGAGTTGGCATACACCAATCTCATATACGGTGACACTTCTGGGAGAGTGCCAATCACTAGTGAGTAAAGTTTTGAGGATCTGTTCACTGAGGAACTCAAGTTATTCCATGAGGTAGAGGGACCACCACACTTCGCATTCCATGACCCATTTGATCATGTTGCATTTTGCACGTCTCACAATGTTTCCACATGTACGCTTGATATTTATGATGGTCGGGTTATGATTCTTGATAATTTCTTGAAACCAATCATCAACATTTTCATGTGGTGAGGTAAGAAGAGAGGTCAACATAAGAGACTTAAAGAAAAAATTCATAAACATGGAGTGATTGATGAGATACGTAAATATTCCCACTTCATGCTTGAGAATTATATATTATGAACGTAAGAAGCGATCAAAAGGTCATAAGTACTTTTCATATATTCCTCATTGTGGGTAGGAAAAATTTGTAACATCATGTGTATAATAATTTGTACAATATTTATTCTTTTTTATAGTAAATTCTCATTCGTAAATTTTGGTAAATGATTGTTGTACACTATTTATTCTTTTTTAAAAATCATTTTAAATGATTGTTGTAGATTTACGAATGAGAATTTACTATAAAATTATTATACACATGATGAATATACTCAAAGTCATATATTCCATCTCTTCAAAATGATTTTGTTTTTAAAAGCTGCACTGAAGTGTGTTTTTGAAAATTTCAATGGGTTAAAATGATTTTTTCTCATTTTAGATGTCCTGTTGTACATTAATTGAATTTCTAGGGTCTGCAGGGTTACTTTAACAATCTTCAGGACTTTAGGGGGTGGGTTTAAATTTTCCAAGCTCTTTATCTCCTTCTTGTCAACCCTACCTGCCTCCTCCCATCTCCCCTGTTGAAATTCCTTCTTCAGACCTAGGAAGACCATAAGTATCTCCTCAACAGTGCGCACCACCTCCATCTAGTGGCCACCAAATTCACCTCTGTGGCTGCTACTTAGTAGCATTTGTAGTTGCGCAACAGTAAAAACTTTAATCTATTTCCCGTAACTTCAGAGACAGTAAGATCTCCTCCCTCCTTTTTACTATTTTGGACTAAACTTAGACTTTTCATTCTCATGGCTATGATTTTATTTGAGAAAAGTTTTGGAGACATACTCGACGAATTCACCATCTATTTTTATATAATTTTGGTGGCCATGTGTTGGAATTGTTTAGTTTATGAACCCGAATCCTACTGTGTGTTTGTACTCATTGACGAATTCTATGACAAATTTTCCAAACTGATATCAATAGTTACAAAACTAGTATTCGTGATGTAAATATACATGCAAGGACCATATCTTGGATTGCAGGGACAGTCCTCGATAATAGGAATCGGAATACTAATGCTATCAAGGAGCATATCACTATGATGGGTCCTAACCATACGATCAAACGTAATTGCAGTATCATTGGCATGATAATTTACATAAATATCTATGCTACATGCTGTTGGATCCACTATAATGTGATTGGCATCACACACATCTAATTTTACACAACCACTTTATACATTATTGACTACGTGATGGCTGAGAATCTCAATTTTTGCATGTGCACACAATTACTTAGCACGCTTACCAACATCAAACTACAGTCAAGACAGACTTAGCTTCTATCATGTTTGATCACGAGAATTTTTAGCATTCCTATCCCAGTCAGAATTTGCAGCATATGAGGGGGGATCGTGTGCTTATTGGGAGTGAGCGAACCTCCGTGCCAGATAATGCAACAGTCCCTCATGATTGAACACTGGAACAACTTACGAGGAAGTGTACACCTCCGATCCCATGCAAGGGGTTTGGGTAAGGTATGAAGGCACTTATAGAGGAGCGAACGAGCATGGGAAGAGTTCTAATTCTTGGATTTGCGGAGGGCAATCTGATGCGATGCCTTCCAAACTATATCTTAATTAATCGAATGGCCATCGATACTTCAAAATAAATCACCATTCGAGATGCTATTTGGTACTCGACCAAATTATTATAAGCTTTGACAAGGTTGTTTATGTTTTCTCTTTACAAAGCCCTACAGCTCCACTCAACTTCTGTTCAAATCTATTTCTTTTGTTTTCTTAGCTACTTACAAGCTCAAAATGCCTACCATTGTGAGGCCTATATATCCACCTGAAGTTTGTGTCACTCTCGTGCTATTTAGCAAGATAAGATTTTGCTTTACTAAGGCAACCCCGAGTAACAGATGATAGTGCCGCTATCAATAACTGCAGCGTAGCTACATACGGTCCTCTCATCACCGTTTCCACCATCACCATCAATAATGCCCTTGATACTAAAATTGATCATATTTTCACCTTCTATAGGTAATTTATCACTCTTTTTTTCGATTTCTACATTATATCTAAGAGTTGACAGTTATTCCTCCCCAAATTATTCTAATGTTCAAATTGAACAAAGACCAAACCCGCCTGTCTCTAAACCATCAATTGCCAGCAATATCTATATTCTCAGACCACTTGAACCACCACATTATAACCCAAGCCATGAATCAAAATCATAAAGAAAGCATCCTATGCCCAAGCCCTGGAACCCACTCTATTATGTGATAATCAAGGTGTTACACAACTTAATTTAAATCTAATTAATTCCAGAATAAAGATTATTTAGATATATATTTATTTTGTTCATGATCTAGTTCAAAAAGGAAAATTGTTAGTTTGGTAGTTTCACACAAATGACCATGCAGACCTATTAACCAAGACTATCTCGATAGCGCATTGAATTTTTACGAATCAAAGTTGGCCTAGCGGATGGAGGCCCAATCTTGCGGGGAGTGTATTAGAAATGACTCAGAGCAAATTAAATAAGGAAGTAATAAGTGTGAAAAAAGTCCTATCAAAATTTAGATCATATTCAAGGTAAAATAAATAAGAAATCAAACAGATTCTCCAAATCCATACTTATATTTGTGCTAAAGTTTAGGGGTCCCACTTACTCCTGTAATTACGCTTAGCTATTTTTATAACATTCATTCATTTGTATATTCTGATCAAACATACAGAAATATAATAAGTTGAATTTTAAGTCTATTTCATCTCTTTTAGCCTTCTAGTTGGGCCAAATCTAGAAGCAACACTCTACATAAATCTCCTATTATAGAGAATTGGGGAGTACACCACATAGGAAAATTGGTTGCTATGATTGAAACTTCTTGTTTTGTAATAGCTGTGATCCTTAACCCCGTCTATCGATTTATTCTATATCATTTGTATCAGCTTGGGAGCACGAATTCTGATAGGAGTGGATACTGAATAAATTGAATTATATCGTTCAATTTAGTCTTAAATTTTAAATTGCAGAGTGAATATTTCTTATCTTATTATTTTGGATTTTTTTCATATTTTTCTTGAGTTATTTGGAATCGGTTCATTTTCGGACAAATACAAAATTAAAATAATCAAATGAAATTAAGAATTCTAATTTTACCCTTATGCCAACTCCAAATTTATCTCCAGAAGCCTTGTAGTCTTTGTTAACCAAATTTGAGTTTGAGTTGATCCAATGACAATTTTGTAAATATGATGAAAATTAAGGATTTTTAATATTGCTACATACCTATATTCCACCAATTGTTTGACTCCGAAAATAAATTAAAAAAAGTCTAAAAAAAAAAATCAAATTTCTTCCTGTCATTCTCCTCTTCATTTTCTCTTTAGACTAAGAACCTTAATTCCCTCTCAATTTTCTTAAAATAAATCGCCAAATATTAAACCTAAGAGTGGGCTAAAAATTCACAAAATTGCTATATTAGATTTGTTCTTGAGTTTAACCTCTCCAAATCAATTCAAACTTCTCTAACAATGTGGGTAAAACCTCTCGAGCCTCTACCCTTGACTCTTAGTGTGATTCTTAGAAATTTTCTCCACTCTTGGGAAATTTCTCCAGCAATCATATGAATATTAATTTATTTGCGATTTAGATTCAACAAGAGATAAGAATACATTCTCTAATCCTATAAACTTTTGATTCCTTAATGCAATTTCTTTTCATGTAGTCATAGATATATTATCAACTAAATTTCATGATTATAAATGTCCAAACTTGCATGTAGTTTGAGTTTCACTGACCGTGTCACTCCGTGCATGTTGTGTATGCATAGAACGTATCATTGCCGAGACCTATGCAATAGTTTATTTTATAACTTCCATAACTTTCGTATATTAATTCTAGTTAATCTTATTTTAGTGCCATTAGAAAGAGAATTCACTAATCTACATTTTATTCGACTACAGTGGAACCTAATTTAGCCATTTATCTAGCCAAAAATAGTTTGAAAATTACTACTTAGTACTGTCTTGATTAGCAGTACAACAGTAGCAAGCCGTAGTAGAATAATCATAACTTTTGCTATAATTCCAATTAAATTCATTCAAGTCTCATTGGATAGCTAATTGAGTTATCTAAAACTGTTCAAAAACTTAGACTCTAATTTTATTTTTATCTTGATAAAATCAAACCTGAAAATCCCCTTAACTGCTGTACTAGGTCTGTGCAATATGTTCATAGAGAACTCCAATTATACTCATTTAAGATTCATTCGAAAGATAATTGAATTATCTACAACTGTATAAAATCTTAATCTCAATTTCATTTTGCGCTAGTCAAACAAGACATGTAAATCTAACATGTTTACTGAGTTAAAGCAACATAGGCATGTATGTTATATTAATGCATGTGTCTCTCGATTTATTAGATGATTGAACATGTATACATAATCAATCACTCTTGTCACTACCTGTACATATTGATTTTAGACATATCCTAACTTATGTCTTGGCATACATTCCATATTTTACATATAATATTTGATTTAAAATATGATATACATGCATATATGTGTTTCATGCATGCTATCACATGTACATGCTATTCTTTTTTGGAAATTATACTTCATACATGAAAATACGTTTCATAACTCTTGTGCTTGCCAGTGTCACTATGCATGTTAATTCATACTCATATAGCTATTGATACATGGGTGTGGGACTAAGTGCCACATGGAAATAAGTACTACTCAAAACAATGTGCCATACTAATAGTGGGAGACACCTCTTAAATCCGTGTGAGTTACCTCTAGAATCCATGGAGTCACCTCTAGAATCTGATGCTGAAAATGTGCGAGACTAAATACCACATGTAACTACATATTATATGGAGCAAAGTACCACACAGAAAGTGGAGGTTACCTCTTGAATCCGTGGAAGATAACTCTAGAACACATAAAGTCACCTCTAGAATCCGATATTAAGATTGTATGGAACTAAGTGGCACATAGAACTAAGTGCTATACGGAACAAAAAGATACACAAAAAGTGAGGGCTACCTCTTGAATCTATGCGCGGCACCTCTAGAATTCATTGGGATCACCTCTAAATTCCAACATCTCTTTATAACCAAATATCAACCACAAGTGTAAGGAATTAAGTACCGCAATGGAACTAAGTGTTACAAGGGACAAAATGCTACACAAAAAGTTGGGATAACCTCTTGAATCCGTTGGGGGCCACCTGTACAATCAGACATTGCTTGATGACGTGTTATACTTAATCATATTTTCTTATACATACCCTGTACTTCATAATTTATATGTATAATCATATTATATTTTGCATACCATGTGTTACATGATTCTTATTATATTTGACATATTTTGTTACTTGATCCATACATATCATGATTCATGTTACATTTAGCATACTTTAATCATGCTATATTTTGCATACCATATAATTCAAGATTCAAATTAAATTTTGCATATGTAGTGCTTTATATTTATATTGTTTCATACTAGCATGCTCCATATGTATTCTTATCTGGTTTCTATAAAATTGCACTAGTTTGGATTTGTATTCTTGTTTGGGTTCTAAATTTTGGAGTTATCACACCCCAAATCTGTTAGCCTTGATTACAGTGTTCTAGAAGGAGAAATCGCCCCTCGAGAATTTATATTTACAGGAGTAGCCCGAATGCCAGTAGTCTGCTACTCATAGAATTCTTATCTTTTGTGTATATATCATTTTAGCCTTTATGTATGCATGTATCTTACTTTCTAGTTCGATCCGTGGTATCCGGACACTCTTGTATATGTTTAGTACTTATGTTGCTCTATTCTGATACTGTATTTGACTCTACATGAGTAATTTTTTTGTATACATATTGCTAATCATTTTAGTATATCTTTTTTGGATATTGTTATACTTTTGCCTATAATGTCATGGCAGATAAATTCAGACATATGAGATATATCTCATATTTATACACTTTCATATTCTTGCCAGTGTTTGTGTTTGAACGAAAGGGTCTCATATACTTCAGTATTGAGAGTGCTCGCTGGTGACACCCTACCTTTTTATTGGGACACACAGTAGGCTTCACTTGTGCGGTTTGGGGGCGTCACATATGTACTTTGGAAAATTTATAATTCCTTTGGTTCTCTAAATGGGATTTTTTTGTTCCATGTATCTTCTATTAAGGGGTTGTTAGGCTCATGAATTTGGAAAATGAATTTATGATGGTGAAAAGTGCTCATCAAATCTTTAATTTTCAAGTTTTGTTTGTTTTATGGAAAAAAAAAAGATAACAATTTAGTGATATGTGATTTTTCCATGCTTTCTATTATTTGTTTTCTACATTTGTGATAACAAAAAATGGGGCATGGATTTAGGGTAATGATCATCAATATTATTTAAAAGGAAAGATTATCTAAAATATTATTAAAAATAGGTAAATTCTTTTCTCTTTCTTAAAAATTAATAAATAAAATTTTTAAAAAACCCGAAAACAGTCTGTTTCACTGCAAAATCCTTATCACTGCAAAACCTGAGAAAACCTATTGGGTTTTCTCTGCCACGTCTGCAAATTTTCCATACTTCAAATCTACGAATAAAATGGTGGACTCGGTGAACTTAGTGGAAAGTACAGATTTCTTGTTCAACACAAATAAATTAAAGGGGTTTTTACATATCGGTCCCTTAAGTCTTTAAAAATTAGAATTTAGTCCCCCAATCTTCATATTTATAATTTAGTCTGAAAACAATCTGTTTCACTGCAAAATCCTTTTCACTGCAAAATCTTGAGAAAACCTATTGGAGTAGTTGGAGTAGTTTTCTCTGCCACATCTGCAAATTTTCCATACTTCAAATCTATGAATAAAATGGTGGACTTGGTGAACTTAGTCGAAAGTACAGATTTCTCGTTCAACACAAATAAACTAAAGGGGTTTTTACATATCTGTCCCTTAAGTTTAAAAATTAGAATTTAGGCCCCCAAATCTTCATATTTATAATTTAGTCCCCCAAATCCTTAAGTTACCATAATTTAGTCCCCTAACCATATTTTTGGCCCGAATTTTCCGTTATACCCCTGAGTTACTTCACTTAATCCTTTCTTTCCTCTTCATCATCTCTTTCTCTTGTTATTGGGTACTCTTCTCCATTCTTCTGCTTTCTCTCTCTCTTTCCCTTGTTATTGAATTTTCCTCTCTATTCTTCTCCTCTCTCTCTCTCTTTCTTCTTATTATTGAGTTCTTCTGAGTTACTTCACTTTAGAGATTAATTATGAGGGAAGAAAAAGAGGAGAAAAATGGAAAGGGGAACCCAAAATGAAGAGGAAGAGAGGAGGAAAAGGGAAGGGAGGACTAAAGTAAAATAACTCAGGAGAATAAAGGAAAATTCGGATGTCTGGGGACTAAATTGTGGTAATTTAAAGGTTTGGAAAATTAAATTATAAATATGAAGATTTGAGAGACTAAATTCTAATTTTTAAAGATATAAGTAACATATATGTAAAAACTCCTAAATTAAAATATGTACTCCAAATCAAGCCAAAACTACGGAACAAACAATTCCCAATTCCTTAGATAATAGTTACCACACGTGAAATCTATCTTTTACTTGGCCAACAGAAGTTTTTCGGTTAAAAGGGTTGACGTAGAAGTTTCAAGCTTAAGGCTACATGGCATCGAGAACGACTGTGGATTTCAAATTTTTCTAGAGAAAGGACCAAGTAAACACAGAAACTAATGATATCCGATCAAGTCTTGAATGCATGCACATAATGAGATCCTAACTCAAGAAATACGAAAATAATATTAAATATATAATAATACCAATCCTAGATCTCAACCCATGTCTTTGTTATTGATATTAACATCATGTAGAATATCTTGTTATCTACTCTTGAAGACTTAACTAATTAATCAAAGAGGGAAATTCACCAATAGCTTATTAGGGTTATCAGGGCTGTTATGTCATTAGATGACTAATTACTAATTAACGATACTTTCTTTATAATTAGCAAAAAAATGAATTTATATTGCCTTTGCTAACATTTGTAGGCAACACCCATTTGAATGGTTAAGGAAGAAAATGATGAGTATTAACCACAGAGGGACAAACCTTTTTCCACAATTTTCTTGTCTTATGTGGAATTAAGGTTCTATCACCCCCCTGAGATTTTAATTTCAGATGGCTTGCAAAGAGATTTTTTTGTACAGAACTATTTGTATATTCAAGTTTTTTTTTTTTTTTTTAAACCTTGTAAATGTTTTAGGGTACATCTTGGCACGTGTTATGAAAAAGACAAGAAAATACAATATGAAAAGAGGAAATTGAGCTAAAGGGACACTCTTCCTAAGGAACTTCTGTCAAATTCATTTTGGCATTAAGAAATTTATCAAATTTTGTAAAAACTATCACGAACCAATAAAACAATAAACAAAAAGATACTAGTTTTTCCTTCTTTTACAACAAACAACAGACTATATAAAGCTGTTCTTCCTTCATTATTCATTTAGCATCCATGTTATTTTTTTTTCTTCTAAAAATCCTGAAAGGTCCAAGTTAGTTTCGTTTTTTATGTTGGAGTAAAGAATAAACATCATCACAAAATAACACCCTGGCAGTTTATTATAAGGAAAAATACTACTATTGATGTAAAAAAATTGTCGACAAAATTAGTCGGATCAGTCTAAGAATAATAAAAGGATTTAGACTTGAACAAGACTTAAATCTGAGTTATAGACATGGGACTTTGGAACCTGCAATGGAACTGTTAATAGAAATAAGAAAACAAAGAAAAGATGTACATAGACGTAATGAGATTTGGTTGAAAGAATTCCCAAACCTATATCCTAGGAAGAACATTGAAAAATTGAACGAAATCTTTATGTTAGTTGAAAATACAAGATCTCTCAAGAGAAACTCATTTCTCTAGTTACAAAATCTCAGAAAAACCATATTTTGCCCCCTTTCTTTATATAGGAAGAGGTTTTTATAGATCTACTACGTTCTTTAAGAGTTTCCATCAAGGCAGAATTAGAAATTAATAGTTTCCTTGAATATCTTATATAATGCCCCATTTCCCCAAGAGATATAGATACAGATTGTGCTACCAGCAGGCACATACAATACGGTGTATGTGAAGCCAAGATATAATAAAATAGGCAGATCATGAATTCTAAACCAAGATATATAGGTCCAGAATAGATTCATGGGAAGCTAAGAACTAATTACCATTTAAAAATAAGAGTAATATATATATGCATAACAAGTTTAATAGATGCAAGCCAAAAGCATACATATATAGTTCGCTATTCAAAACAAATATAGATGGATAACAACTAAAAAAAGAATTAGTACAAGGTGATATCTGAAAACAAAATATATATGTGCAGAAGTACAAAAGAAGTCGAGTCCTCAAATTACTGTTATTCCGCCTACTCTAGAAAGTATAGATCGTCCACTGGTGAATCTGTCTCGTACTCTTCTTCACTTGAGCGTGTGAGGCAGTTTAGGTCAGACCCGATAAGTAACAAAATCTAGGCTGTGCTCTAAATAATAAATATGAAATAGTATAAGTATAAATGAGGTTTTATATGATGAATGATATGTAATAGATAATATCTATCATGTGAGGAAAATAGTAACTACAGTATAACAATGACAACAGTAGCAATAGCATAGAAATTAAAGTAACTCTTAACAGTTTACTACATGTATCCTGTATATCCGAAAGAGAACCAAAGAAAACCCCACTATGTATCCCGTACTACGTAATGTCTCGAAAATTCTAGAGGTGACTCCAACAAACTCAAATGGTGGCCTGCCACTTGGTTATGCATAGCACTTAGCTCAACATGACAGTAATTTTCACTTGGTATACAATCTCTTTGTGGTACTAAGGTCAAGTACAAGTTCTTATGTAAATTAATATTTGAAGCTAGATAGTAAAACTATTGCATGTATAGGAGGACACCCATTCCAAGCCTGAGATCATAATAATAATGATGTATATACATATTGCGCTCCAAGGTCCGAACTTCACCAATAGTGACATAATATAATGTATAGTAATGTCCAGTTCTGAGGCCGGGACCATACCAACAATAATGTATATACATGTCCTGTTCCGAGTTCTGGACCACCAATTATAGTACCTCCTATAACTAGTAATTTGATTCGACTTTATAGTTTCTCTAATATCCACAGTTGATATTTATGTGGTTACATATCGAGTATGGAGTATGGTTTCATGTTCCTTCAATATGTCAATCCAATATATAAGAACAATATCAATATAGTTCAATGTAATCCAATTATCCATACTCTATCTCTAATCTATATATTCACAATTCTAAACATGATAATGATCCTTATGGTCATACTAGTAGATCATGACTCACAAAATTAAATAGCATTTTACATGTTAGTCAAATTCGCAAACATTAATAACTATCAATCGTATTGAATAAAGTAACATATAACACTAATTAAAATGTATCTCATGCAAACATTAGCCATTTAATAAAAAGGCTAATTACAACATTAATCCACTAGTAGGTGACAAGATGATATATTACAAAATTAGTCCATATGTAGATCATAACATACAAAGCATTAAAATCAAACTTCAAGCACAATCATTTTTATGATGGAAAAATACTAAATAAGTAAATCTTGATTTCTATATGATTCTAGTAAATTAACTATTCAAACATGATAAATTTTTAATTAAATCATTAAATGCAAAAGAATGCATACTTACTTGGATAAGTTCTTGATTAAAATTACCATTTTACATGATTTATAAAAACTAATCAACTTAATAAAACATGAAATCATAAATAACATTTTTAAAATGTAGTGTTTTGTATACCAGATTTAGTGCTAGATATGTGTGTATGTTTTGCCTCTAGATGTAATGGATAAAATTATATATAAGAAAATAATCATTTTTAGTATAATCCTTCTCAAGATAATTTGTTTAGTATAAAACATAACTATCCAATACATGCTTGATTTTATATTAATATATGAAGTAAAGAAAGTGATCTAATCATATAAGCATGTTCTTGACGGAAAGATAAAGATTTATTTTTATATTAAAATTTGAAATAACTAAGCAAATTAGATTTAATTTTTAACATGATTCATTTAATAAAAAATCTATTTAAGCATGAATACCAAACATCTAATCCTTCATTTAAGATAGTTTTAATAAAAAAATGAATGTAGAGTTACATGCATAGACAATATATACATAAACTAAAAATTTAACATTATTAGCATGTTTTTTAAACATCTTATTTAGATATAATATATAAATTCAATCCTACAATTTTAATGCAAGATGGTGCATATTATTTGCCTTGATGGGTTAGGAGAAATAAGTCTATTTTGAGGTTAAGTGACTTCTTTTTCTACTTCTTTTCTTTTCCCTTTCTTCCATAATCCTTCTTCTTAGTAGTAAGAGTAAAAGAGTTGGAGAAAATGAGAGAGAAAAGAATGAAGAATTGAGGGAGAGGGAATAAAGGATGAGGAAAAGAAACGAAAAGAGAGGAAAAAATAAAAACAAAGGAGGCACGTGGGTAAGAGAATGGCTTGTTATGCTTGATCAAAGGACAAGTATGATGAAATCAAGGCATGGGGTATGTTAGGTTGATTTAGATGTATGATATAAATTAATATGAATATACATATATAAATAAATATATACATATATGCAAATAATGATAAATATATGCCTGGAAAAGTGTAGAATCTTCATGCCACTAATAAGTCAACAAGTCAAAGTATGAATTATAATTAAAACAATATTATTTCAATTGATCAAAATTTAACTATTTCAAAAAATATAGAAAAATTATCAAAAAATCAGAAAAATGAGAAAGATGTGCTTGTCAAATTTCTAGATTAATTTTGTGATTGGAATGCAATATATATCAAATTAGCTCACTATCGTGCCGATATTGGTATTCGGGCCCAAAAGTTGATAAATGCAATAAATAATAAATCGATAGATGAATGGGAAAAATTTGGAGTGTTACAACATGAAAAGAAAGTCTTGATAACACATAATTATAGAGATATAATTTTGGAAAAAATCAAATAGTTATTTTGATTAATCTCATGAGGAACTCATGATACAGCCTCTTAGTGGTAGATGAGTTGAGTTATTTTTAACAAGTCTTTCTGGGTGTTGCTAATCTTATAAATCATTTTCTTAATGAACCTTTTTGCTTGTGTGCTTGGACACATCATTGTTTAAAAATATAATTACTAATATATTTTCTTGTTTTTGAAAATTCATGGTACTTTATTTAGAAAAATTAGACAAAATAAAGGACTCTACCTTTTCCTCATATATAAGGGCCCTTTACTTCATTTGGAATTTTCTAAAATAAAGGATCCTCAATTTAGATATTGAGGCCATTTTTATAACCTAATTCCCATTAGAAGTCCACTTCCCATTATGTTCAATTTGTCCTCAATAAATACAACCATAGATTTCATGTGTCATTATCACTTGATCATTTCTAATTAAGACACAATGATTCAGAGAGCTTGTAGTGAATAATACTTTGGCCCATTTAAAAAAAAAAGAAGCGAGGAAAGAAAACAATAGATGCCATATCCTTATTGTCCAACTAATAAAAGTCGTCGTTAATAAATATTAATTTTCTGATGAAGAGATAAGAGGAGATCACGAAATATCCAATTTTAAGACCTGCAATATTCCTAAGATGTTAAGCTATAATTGATGGGGTGAAAAAAAATAGGATTAGGTTGAATAAATCACCTATAAGATTAGTAGCTAATAACAACCAATATGAAATAATGATCAATAAACAACGCAAACACACGGGATTTACATGGAAAATACCTGCAGGAAAGAAATCATGGATGACACTTACCTTCTTTCACTATAAGAAAATAATAGGATATACAATTTTACTCTCTCTAGATAATACTAGAGTATCACAACATCAAAAAACTCTATTTTTGGTTAAAGAAGTATCACTTTCGAAGTAAATTTTAAGAAACAGAAGAGAGTAAAGGATGGATCACAACTTATATAGAAACTCAAAAATATGATCCAAACTGTTGGACTAGTAGATCTCACTGTCAGAAGTCTGCTCCTGAAATTTGAGCCAAATGGACCACTGATGACTGCCTGATCAACCAACGAAAAATGACCTGTTCTCCTTCTCTCAACTCTCTGCTCTCTGTTTTTTTTATTTTATCTTTTGTTATGTGCAAGTAAACTTAACTTTCATTTACCCTTTTAATCCAATCCCCCCAAGATAAGGTCATATCTCTCCTTAAACTAGGGAAAGGATATGATAGGTTGTTTTAAAAATACCATCCAAACCATAAAGATTTGGTTAACAAAGATGGTTGTCTCTTCATGAGGTAGGCCCATCCTAATGATGTCCCCCTCTGGGCTCATAAAGAGGGCTCTGCTAACCCTGCTGATTTACTGTAAAAGTTTAGCTTCTCTCTAGGCAATGTTTTAGTCATCATATCCGATCCGTTCTTATCAGTATAGATTTTTATTAGATGAAATAATTTCATCTCCAACACATCACGAGTTCAATGATGTCTAACATCAATGTACTTAGATTTCGAATGAATTCCTGGATTCTTGCTGAGATGGATGCCATTCTAACTGTCACAGTAGACAATATACTTCTCTTGCTTCAAGCCTGACTCTTTCGGAAATCTTCTTAACCACAAAATTTCCTTGCAAGTTTCAACTACTGTGATGTGCTCTACCACTGTGTAAGATAAAACAATATATTTCTGCAAATTTGTACTGCAATGACACTGCTCCCCTGCAAAAGTCACATATCTAGAGATATATTTTTTGGAATCAATATCACCGGCCATATTTGCATATGTGTAGCTATCTAAACTTAAGTTTACCATTGCCATAATACAAATACAAACTTGAAGCACCTATGAGATATCTGAATATCCACTTCACTGAGGCCCACTGTTCTTTACCCAGATTAGAGAGAAATTGACTGATAATGTCAACTATATGAGTAATATCTAGCCTCGTGCATACCATAGCATATATCAAATTACCAACTACAGAAGCATAAGACACATTCTTCATTTTTTCTTTCTCACTTGTAGAACATTGTCTTGAACTAAGTTTGAAAAGATTTGCAAGTGGAGAGCTGACAGTTTTTGCTATGTCCAACCTTTCCAAAATCTTTTCAATATACTATTCTGTGACAACCAAAGCTTTTTATTCTGCCTGTCATGAGAAATTTGTGTACCAAGAAATTTCTTTGCCACTCCTAAGTCTTTCATTGCAAAAGATTTGTTGAGCTCTCTTTTTAACATATCAATTTTACTAGCATCATGACTAACAATCAACATAAAGCAAGATGATAATAAAATCATTATCAGAAAATTTGTTAATGGACACACAATGATCAGAATTGGTCTTACTGTAACCATGATTCAGCATAAAAGAGTCAAACTTTTTGTACCACTGTCTTGGTGCCTGTTTAAGATCATACAGGCTCTTCTTCAATTTGTATACAAGTTTTTCTTTACCATTTTCTCTGAATTCTTCTATATGTTTTTCTTCTTCCAAATCACCATGGAGGAATGCCGTCTTCACATTAAGTTGTTCAATTTCCATTTTCAAACTGGTAGCTAAGTCAAGAACATCTATGGTAAAAGATATCTTTTAAATAGGAGAGAAAATTTCATCAAAATCTATTCCTTTCTTCTGACCTAATTATTTTTCTACTAGCCTTGCTTTGTACCCTGGTTGTGAGCTATTCTTCTAAGCTTCCAATCTATATATCTACTTATTTTCAATACTTTCTTGCCTTTTGGCAGTTTCACCAAATCATAAGTGTGATTCTCTTGCAGAGATTTCATTTCATCTTGTTTAGTTGAAAGCCATTCTTTCTTCTTTTCATGAGACATAGCCTCATGTTAGTCTTCTGGTGCTCCCCTATCAATAAGCAAAAAATACTCACTTTGAGGATATCTCGTAGTAGCTCTACACTCTCTAACTGATCTTCTTAACTGAGGCTTTGCAGGAAGTATTAGTAGTGCCAATTGTTCCTACTCTTCTACTTGTACATCACCTATAGAAATACCGATCAGTTATGATTCTTGATGATCATAAGCTAACACTGATATTGGATCCAATTTAACTGGAGCATGAGCTGAGGATATAGATTTCTCAGTTTTCTCAATATCATCAACTGTCTGATGTTAAAAAAAGATTGCATTTATCTTTTGATAACCTTTTAGTTCTCTGGAACCCACAATCTGTATCCAAACTCTTCATGTGCCTAACCCAAGAAAATATACTATTTACTTTACTATCAGACTTGGATCTCTCATATCTAGGAACATAAACAAATGCTCTGCAGTCGAATCACCCTTAAATGCCTTAAAAAAACATCTTTCTCTATCCAAATTCACCCTGGAATGTCACCATCCAAAGGATCTGAAGGAGAAATATTGGTTAAGTCAATTACAGTTCTCATCACTTCGGCCAAAAATGATTTTGGTAACTTGACATTGGACAACATACATCTAATCTTTTCTACAATTGTTCTATTCATTCTCTTAGCAACGCTATTCTATTGAGGAGTCTTTGAATCTATCTTCTGAAGCCTGATGCCATAGATACTACAATATTTTTCGATTGGCTCTTTGTACTTATCACCATTGTGTGACCTTACACATTTCAATTGCCTTACCACTTTCCTTTTAAACTTTGACATGGAAATACTTATAGACATCTAGCACCAGATCTTTAGATTTAAAAACAAAGCCCAAACTTTTCTAGAATGATAATCAATAAATATAGTAAAATAAATTGCACCACCAAAAATTCTACCACTCATACTGCATACATCATTATGAATTAAATCAAAAATATTTTTCTTTCTAAATAAAGGAAAACTGTGAAATGCTATCTATGTACCTTTCTATGTAAACAATGTGAACAAGACTTTAGAGACGTACCTTTTATATCTAGTAGGACATTATTCTTAGTGGGAATTGAGAGCCCCTTCTCGCTAATGTGACCAAGCATCATATGCCAAAGCTCAATAGAGTCTGACTAAACTGCATTCACCTCTCCTTTATCGAGCTTTACTTTACATACAATGTATTTGACTTATTTCCTCTAACTATCACGAGAGAATTCTTGGTGAGCTTCCATTTACCTTCACGAAATTGAAACCTTCATTATTAAGCTTCCAATGGACATCAAGTTCAGCCGACTACTAGAAATATGTCTAACTTCTCTGAGAACCAACTTGCTCATGCCTACAATCTTGTATGTAATATTATTTTCCATCCTTACAAAGCCAAAGTCACTGCTAATGTAAGATGTGAAGAAATCTGCACGAGAAGCAATATCATATGAAGCACTCGAATTAATAACCCAACTACTATCCTGGAATGCAATATTAACATAAGCCTAATCAGATACAATGACTACATCAATATTAGCTGCAACTGCAGTAGTCTCTCTATTCCTGCTTCTTTCTTTCACCATTGTTATTTTTCTGCTCCTGTTTTAACTGTCTGCTTTCACTTTTTAAATGCCCAAATTTCTTACAATGATAACACTGTTTATCTTTTCTTGACTGTGATTTTCCTTTGAATCGATCTCTATTGAAGTTAGGATGGGAGTCGTAGCTCCGGCTTCTTTTCTGTCTGTCTTTTCTCTCTGAAACAAAGTGCATCACCATCATAAGAAGCTACACTTGATTTCTTTTCTCATGGTTTTTTCATTCAACAAACTATTTTTGACCATATCCAAGGTTAACTATCCATCCAGTGCCCAATTACTTAGTGATACAATTAGAGTATCCCAACTGCCAGGCAAAGAGCTAAGCACTAGTAATGCATGGAGCTTATCATCAAAAATCATTTTCATGGTAATTAACTAGTTCACCTAGCCTAGAAATCACTGAGATATTATATAACATTCTTTCCTTCTTGGTATTTTAGATTTACAAGCCTTTTAATTGAAAAAGCTTTATTCTGTGCAGTTTACCTTTCATTCATAGATTCTAACTTTTTCGACAAGATATCAGCTTTGGATTCTTAGTAGACATGGTTGAATACACTCTAGTTAATCCACTATCTGATATAAACAATAGTTTTTCTATGCATGAAATCCCTCTCCTTATCGATTTTGTTAGCTGGCCTAGCATCATCATCTTGAATGAGCTCATGCAAATCTTCGCTTCAATTCTAGGTTTTCAAATTGAATAATTTGAGGAATTCAATTTTATCATACCGGCTCCCGTTTCTTTCATTTTAACAATTTAAAAATTTTAACCAAGCAACCAAGACCATAATATCAATTGATGACGGTGATAAAATGGGATTAAATTGAATAAATTACTGCTAAGATTAGTAGCTAATGGCAACTACATGATACAATAATAATCAATAGACAATGCAAATACACGGCCCTTGCAAAAAAAGCTACAGATGATACTTGCCTTCATCCACTGCATGAAAATAAGGGGATATACAATTTTATCCTCTCTAAATAATAAGAGATAATCATAACACCAAGAGATCTATTATTGACTAAGCAAGCATCACCTTTAAGGTGGATTTTGTGAAGTATAAAAGAGCAAATGATAAATCACACCTTATATAGAGACTGAAAAACATGATCTTGCTGCTGGGAATCCGCTTTTAAAATTTAAGGCAAATCGGACCACCGATAATTGCCCAATCAACTAATGAACAATGGCCTCTTTTTCTTCTCTCAATCTTTACTCTCTAGTTTTTTTCTTCTCCTTTACTTACATGCAAGTAAACTGAATTTCCATCCATATTTTTAGACCAATCCTCAAGATAAGGTCATATCTCTTCTTAGACTATGGAAATAATAGGAGTAGTTGTTTTAAAAATATCATCCACATCATAAAGATTTGGTTAATAAAGGTAGTTACGTCTTCCTGAGGTAAGCTCACCCTAACAATAAGTTATCTAGAACCAATTTCCTTAATTTCTTTTGTTGGTGCAATCAAAGACTAAATGTTCCAAATTTTTTAACAGTAAGTCGTCCTAGATTAGAATCAATTGGCATGATAGTCAGTTTTTTGTCATTCATTGTCAGATGACTAAATATACATATCAAGTTTTTCATTATGAAAAATAGTCTAACACTAGAAAAAGAAAATTTTCATTTAGTAAAATAAGTTTGACCTTATCAATATTTATGGACGACGCTCGGTTGCTTTCGGCCTTGGTTAACAAAGAAAATGATGGAGCAAGCACATATGTCAACATGGAAAATTGTTCTTTCCGAGCTAGTAACTAGCAAAAAAGAATTTTTGTTTCCCGAGGATAATCAGAGTGAAATGGAATATAGGTAAGTATATTAACTTTTGAAAAAAACATTCGAGAGATTGTCCTTAGTTTCTCTGCCTCTAATTAGAGTAATTATAAACAGTAAAAGTTTAAGGTTTTGAACTGCATACCTTTAAAAACTTTTCTATTTAGAAAGTTACTTTCTGAATCTCACTGTAACACCCCGTATTCCAATATACGGGTAGCGTTCGGCAACATATCGTAGATGAATATGCCAAGTCTAAAATACATGAATACAAATATGTACAACTGCCACAAATACATATACATATATAATTAGATAACAACATATAATTAAAACAATAAATTATCCCAAATAATAATGATCAAAACGAGTTTATAGAAGGGCCAAAACGATCCTTAATACATTATCAAAAACTATAAGTGAAAAAAGAATGATGAATAATAAAGTTTCTAAAAAAAAAAAACAAATGCTAGAAGAGTCTCTTTCATGTCCCTTTTGTAGCAAATACATATATTGAAAATATGCTAACTGCTTGAAACATGGTTCCAACTATGGTAGACCTTCCTCCTCGATAACCTGCAAATTAATATCTAGACGTGAATGACCTAGAAAGTGCTACAAAAGTAGAGATAATAACACAGGCAGGCTATATGTGATATATACATAATGTATAAAATATTAGTAAACTATGAAACAAATGCGAGTATCATTGAAAATACATCTTGTAAAACGAATCATGTATTTTATTACATTTGTCTTGGAGATGATAATGTTAATGGATAGTGCATGCTAATTATGGATGACATTGTAGCAAATATGGAGATATGGAAATAAGCATGCATATAAAATATGATAATAAGCATGCATATAAAATATGATATGTCATATTATGTCAACTGTGAATTTATTTGGAACTGTTAGAAGTAGTGTGTCATATATTTTACGAGTATCCCGTATATACTTGGGACCACGGCCATTATTCTTGGTACTGTCTCTAGATGTAATGCTAGGTAATAATGAAATCTGAACTCTAATGAGTCTAGGTTCAAGTATAATGATAGTGATCTAGTAATCACTCAGAATCTCCATAGTCAGCTTTCTAAGTTTGGTTGTACAACCTCAAGAATGCAAAGCTCCGAAAATATGTGTACAGTTCCTTCTTCAAGTTCCCCTTTAACCTCATGAATTTATTTTCATAGTTTAAAATGAATCTATAATGTGTATTATATTTAGTCTTCACTATGATCAAGTCAACAAATCATATATATATTAATTAAAATTTATATATAAATGTTACTTATAACTATACCGTACGTGTGGACATTGAAGAGTGGCTAGTTGCAAAACTTTCAAGGACCAATCAAAAGTATTTTTTATTAAGATTTAGAAATAATTAAAAAGAAAGAATACAGTAAGATGAGAGAAAACATAAACTTGTAAATATAAAGGCTGGGGATCACTATTGCCAATGTAGGTGAAAATGACAATTATTGCAAGAAAGACATTAGCATGACTTAATTTCTTCGATAGAGAATGAAATTAAAAAAATTTCTAAAATAAAGTAAAATGTGTTATTTACATGCAAAATTAGAATTTTTTGGTTTTAAAGTATGTACAACTCATCTTTCCAAAAAATATAAAATATATGTAAACTAAGAGCAATTAGAGGTAGAAAGATAGTGTATTCATACTATGATTCATAATGTGTCACTTCCAATTTTTTTTTCTTTGTTTTGTTTTATTTTTTCTTTTTTTGTTATTTTTTTCTTTTTTTTTTTGTGAGAAATTGGATGGAGGTTCCCTCAGCTTAGATGCGTCACTGCAAGCTACACAGGTTAAAATTACCTATAATCTATATAACAAAAAATATCCAATAAATTCTCTCAAGGTGTCTAATTTTTCTTCCTATTATGTCCTTGAGTTCTTGTTGTTTATTTGAATTCCATTAATTATTATTTTCTCTCTTTTATTTGTCCCAATTATTTGCTTTCAACTTTTTTTTTTTAAATTCTTTAATTCTTGTGATTATGTGTAAATGAAAATCCTAGTAAAATTTAGGCCCTGAATATATATTAAAAAGAAAAAGAAAAAGAGCATAAATATACTCTAATACAATACACAATATGTAAGGTTGCAAATAGTAAAAAAATGGCAGCATATGCAAACACGCCCTCAAGAAGTTGAATGAAATATTAATTTGTAAGTAGCAATAGCAATGAAAAGAGTCAACTTGCTATTTGAATAACATTTTCTTTAGCGTAATGAAGAATAAATTGCTTGTTTTCTCGAATTTGAGGATTTTCCAATAACAGCTACAACTATCACTCAAGATTTGTAACTGGATTATACAACTATATAAATGCAACTAGCAGGATTTCTTAGAAAGTTTTTAGCCATTAAGATAAAGAGGAGTTATATCACAAGTAAATTTAAGTAAACTATAAGAATTGAAATCACGTGATTAGTAATAAAGAATAATATTGATTTCCTAATAAAAGAATAATATAGAAGGTTCATAGAATAAAAGCAAAGTACTGTATTTATATGTTAAAATAATATAAATTTTTAATATACAAGTACTAAAAGTAAAAGATAGAAAAATTGAAATTAGTACTTGCTTTTTATAGAAGACCAAAAAATATGGACTATTGATTTTATAGTTCTTTTATTTCGAATTTCGAAATGATAAATAGATAATTTTCTAGTATTTCTTTCATTGAGCACTACACCCTGTATTAATTTGGTAACAATCGGAGAAAGTTACATGGGACCAAAATTATTAAATTATTAAATAAATAAATAAAATCATTAATTAAATCCCACTGTACATAGGAGAGAGAGAGGCAGTTAACGTGGGATGATTAAGGCGGTGGCCTCTTTGAGAGCCAATCTGCCCTATGCTTAAGGATAAAATATGGGAGGGGGACAAAAATATTTTTCCTTTCCTTCCTTTCTTTCTCCTCACTCTCTTTCACGCTAGAGACACATAGCACCATATTGAGAAGGATTTTGAGGGAAAAAAGGAAAAAAAAGAAGAATTAAGGAAAGGAAAGGAAAGGAAAATCAAATAGTGGAATCGAAATCAAGAAGAGGTAAGTAACGCTGTTATTTCTTGTTCGTTTCTTGAAAAAATTCTTTAACTTATATTCGTGTACGTAATTTATTTTGTGAATATTCTTGCTCACAATTTGGACTATTATTTTGTGAATATGGACTATTGATTGATATTGAGATCTGAATCGAATTACACTATCAATATTTAGAAATTCCTGTTATCCAAATTACATTACATATATCATAATTTTCGTTATCTAAATTGAAAATAATAATAATAATAATAACATGTAAACAAAGATTTGTGAATCTACTTGGACGTGAAATGTTACTTACGTAGAAATGTAAACAAAAGCAGGATGAATAGCTTTTCTTAATTTCTTTGAAGTAAACAAAAATATGTGAATTTGTGAATCTGCTTCGACTTGAGATGTTATTTACCTAGAGATGATAAAATAATGAATTTGATGCAGTGTGGTGTAGTTCTAAGTTGTGAGCACACAAAAAAATAATTATTGATGAGCCTTGACTTGAATTGGGCTTGGGCTTGAATTGAAAAAATAATTAAAGAAAAGAAAAAAATAAAAATAATATAAAATAAATCATGTTGTGATGTTTATAAGTCATATGCATAATATATTATGAACTCGGGGATAGGAAGAAGCTATATGATGGATAAGAGCCATGTCATATAAGATTTATTGTAATGTTATGGATGAGAATTTTTTACTGTAGCAGTTTGAGTGATACTGGATCACCAATTAATAATGATACCCAGTGTGTACATTTATTATTGTAATACAGTATGGGGATTGGATTGAATACCTAGCAGTATGGAATGGTTTAGTGTTATGCGATTGAGGCCGAGACCTGAGTATGCATAGACACTTATACAGAAATGAAGAATAGTGCCAACTTATTCATCTATACAGTTTCTACAATTAATTTGTATGATGACTGAAACTAATAGAATACATGATTAAAATACATAGAGTAATTGTTGTCATGTTTATCTATTTATTTATACTTGTTAACATGTTTAATTTATATGTTCACAAACAACAATGACATAAGCATACCCACTACACTAATACTCATGTATTATGACAGTATACATTTTCTCTCCTTAAGATATTACTTATTGGATTTAATCCCCTCAGTTTTGAATCCAGATTTGTAAGGTGAAGGAGGAAAACCAGCCCTAACTGAAAACTCTTACTTCATTAAACATACCAAGTGATAGTAATTAGCGAAGTACCCACAGGAGACCCTTTGTGTATACTTATTTATATTTCTTTTTACCTGGGCACTGCTTTTCTCTTTCGTGTTCATATTCAGAGCAATACGCCATCTTATATAACTAACTCTTTGAATAAATAAAATCTTTTCAGTTTTAGACGTGTTATCTATTAATTTGATTATAGCAGTAGTTATTGTTATTCCAAGATTCTGTGACTGTTGGATTGTCTAGTATAAATTTTAAGTAGCGTCCTCCAATTTCGGAAGCAACTGAAAAATGGGAGCGTTACAGGGTGATATCAGAGTCTAGGTTAAGTGAAAGACCATAGGACTACTGCCGCATAAGAACATGTATGTGACTCATTTTTGATAATCGTTTTTTATTCTTTGATATCTATCTGATCTAGTATCGTTTTATCATGTACTATTTGTATGAATTGTCTATCTTTGGAATTCCGTTTTTTGATTTATATCTGGTCCGTTGCAGAAAAATATTAATCCAATTTTCTGCCAGTGCGAGTGCAAATCCGATAGATGAGACCTTTGAGCTTAGGAACCTAGTGCAAAGAGTAGCACAAACACAACAGGCCACAACAATGTTATTAGAGAAAAATATTGCGGTCCAAGGAGCCAGAAAGGACCGGAATGGTATCGGATTTTTAGAGGCTGTAGCTGTTGGTGTTTTCTAGAATGGAAGGACCATTAAAAGCTGAACAATGGATTGTAGATATAAAAAATCTTCTGAAGATGATAAGAATTTCAAAGGAGAATCGGGTGGAGGTGGTGTATATTCCATCGGCTGATGTGGCCAGAACATGGTGGCTTGCCAGGAACCTCTAACCTGGGAAAAGTTTGTTGAGGTATTTCTTGTCGGGTGTTTCCATGTATCAGCGAAATAGGAAATGGGAAAGAAATTCTTGGAGTTGCAACAAGGAGAACGGATTGTGGATGCATATGCCGCTGAGTTTGTGAGACTCAATCGTTTTGGCCCGACCCTAGTAGCTAATGACGAGGAGTGAGCACATATGTTCTAGCAAGGATTGATGTATCATCTAAGGAAGTATCTAGCATGTCATAACTACAAAACCTACTCAGAGATATTCGAAGCAGCATGTCACCTGGAGCAAGTAACCAAGGAAGGGAGACCGACGACATTCAAAAGGCCATTTAATCAAAGGACAAGGTCTTCCTAGAGGTTTGGAGGCCCCCGGGTGAAGCGACAAGTAGTGACTAATAAAAGAGGTCCTTTAGTATGCAGTTTTTGCAATATTCCAGGGCATGTTTGGAAAGACTGTAGAAGAGCTCTGAAATTGTGTCTGTTATGTAGGTCAGCAGATCATTGGGTAACTAATTGTCCGAGAGCACAGTTAAGACAACAACCAATAGCCAGAGTTCCTTATCAGCAGGCATCAAGATCGGTTGTAATGGCACTGGTTCGGAGGACTAAAGGATCGAGCCAAAAAAGATCTTTGGAGACACAAAAACAAGCCTATGCCAGAGCTTAATGGGGAGCAGGACAGAGGTAGAGGCAAGTTAGATTGATGAATGATGAGGAAGTTCAGACAACTGGAGGAGTCGTAGCATGTACAATTTTAGTTGGCAATACACTAATAACTATTCTATTCGATTCTGGAGCTTCACACTGTTTTATCTCCGTCATGTTTCTTTCCTGCAATTATATTGATTTTTCAATCTTACCTACAAGGTGGGATATTATGATTGAAAATTGTAGTATCATGACTAATAAGGAGTGTAAATTATGTCCCTTAGTGATTAATAGTAGGAATTTTTATGCCAACTTGCTAGTTATCAATGGAGGATGATATGATATTATTTTAGATATAAATTGGTTGAGTATCTTCCATGCAGTGATAAGTTGTAGGAGAAAAAGAGTAATATTTCATATTCCTAATTATTCGGAGTTTGAATTTGTTGGTGGAAGTCAATTCTTAAAACCGACTAAATCTATGGTGTCCCCAAAGAGAGGAGTTTTGGAAGTGGGAGAAGGAATGATTCCTGCAATATCAAAATTTTTAGATATATTTTCTGAAGAGATATCTGGACTACCACTAGTAAGGGTGGTAGAATTTACTATTGACATTATCCCTGGAACTGACTAGTTTTTAGGCCATCTTATCGAATGGGAGTTGCAGAATTAGAAGAAGTTAAGAGATAAGTAGGCAAGTTATTGAAGTGATATTTTGTGAGAACTAGTGTTTCATCTTGGGGAGCTCCAGTATTATTAGCAGGAAAGAAGGATGGGAGTCAAAGATTGTATGTGGACTATAGGGATTTGAATACAACAATAATTAAGAATAAATATCCACTACCTAGAATAACTGATTTGTTTAATCAACTAGGAGGATCAAGGATATTCTCGAAGATAGATCTTCGTTCAGGATTTCATCAAGTAAGGGACCGAACAAAAGATATTCTAAAAACTGCATTTAGAACCAAATATGATCATTATGAATATTTGATAATGTCGTTTGGAGTGACTAATGTTTCAGTAGTATTTATGAATTTGATGAACCATAATTTTGCTCAGTATCTAGATAAATTTGTTGTGATATTTATTGATGATATATTAATCTACTTCAAGAATAGAGAAGAGCATGTTGAGTTTTTGAGAACAGTTTTGCAGACTCTGAAATAGAAAAAGTTGTATGGAAAACTGAGTAAATGTGAATTCTGGTTGGATAAGATTGCTTTCTTAGATCATATAGTTTCTAGAAATGGTGTATCAGCCAACTCTAAGAAGATAGAAACTGTAATGGATTGGCCTATACCAAAATCAGTATTGGAGATTTGGGGTTTTCTAGGGATGGCTGGATATTACAAGCGGTTTGTACAAGACTTTGTAAAAATCGCATCCCCTCTAACTAAATTGATTAGGAAAAGAGTGGAATATGTCTGGACAGAGGAATGTAATATGGCATTTGAAGAATTAAAACGAAGGCTAACAACTGCATCAGTGTTGCAATTACAGACAATTCTGGAAGAATAAAAGTTTGTAGTGATGCTTGAAGACAGGGATTAGGATGTGTGTTGACATAGAATGGAAGAGTGATTGAGTTTGTATCAAGATAGTTGAGACCTCACGAGAGAAATTATCCGACTCATGACTCGGAGTTAGCGGCAGTGATTCATGTATTGAAAATTTAGAGACATTACTTACTAGGATAGAGGGTCGAGGTATACACTGAACATAAAAGTTTGAAGTATGTTTTCACTCAAAAAGAGCTGAATATGAGACAGAGACGATGGTCGGAGTTAGTAGCAGATTATGACTTAGAAATTAAAATCACCCGGGGAGGTTTAATATAGTGCCAGATGCACTAAGTAGGAGGCCTGTAGTGGAGAAATTAACTCAACAAAAAGAGCTTTTAATAGAGTTGCAAAGGATAGAAGTAGAAGTAATTTTACCGAGAGTGACAACGCAACTTATGGAGATACAGTTACAGTCACCATTAATAGAGTAGATTAAGCAAGTTCAAGTTCGAGATGAAAATTTTTGAAGGTTAAAGAACAAAATATAAGTAGGCAAGAGGCCAAAAATGAAGATGTACTCAGATGGAGTTATTAGATTCAAGGAAAGATTATGGGTGTCTAAAGGGGAGGTAAGAGATAAGGTTTTAGAAGAAGCTCATACATCAACGTATTTCATTCATCCCGAAAGTAATAAGATATACCAGGATATGAAAAAGTATTTCTGGTGGTCATGCATGAAGATAGAGTTTTCCAGATATATATGTAGATGTTCCACTTGTCAGCAAGTGAAAGTTGAACATCAGAGAATGGCTGGATTGCTCCAACCACTAACAATACAAGAGTGGAAGTGGGAACAAATTTAATTATAGTAATCCATAGTGATTTTATATACTTTCTATTGTGCATGAGCTGTAATTTTTATGTGAGTTATTTATTTAATTAAAGTATAACTCATGCGCATGCGCTGTGTACTATAATAATTGGTTGAGATTTTGACCTCAAATTAAAAATTTATCTCAACTGCGCAAATATGTGTGTGAGCTGTATATTATATTGAGTAGAAATTTTCAAACCACTATGGATCACTATAAAATTCTGTATTCTTTTTTACGAGTATATTTTTACACTTTGATAAAAAAATTATATTAATTTCTTGACATTAAAAATTTCTTTCAGCTACACCGGTATCAAAACAGTGCGTGAGTTGTGCATTATATTAAGTAGAAACAGTATCAAATCACTATGGATCACTATAAAATTTTACATTCTATTTTAGAAGTATGTATTGACGCTTGCAAAAAAAATATCATTAATTAGTTAAGATTTCGACTTCAAACTAATGATTTATCTCAGCAACACGGTATCAAGCTGGTGGGTGAGATGTATACTATATTAAGTAGAAATTGAGTGTATGTTTTGATACTTTCGTAAAAATATCATGTTAATTGCTTGACATTTTATTCTCAAATAAATGATTTTTCTCTTCTACACCGGTATCAGACCTTTGCATGAGCTGCATACTATAGTGAGTATAAATTGTATTAATTCACTATTGGTCACTATAAAATTTTATATTTTATTTTAGATGTACTAATACTCTCATAAAAAAATCATGATAATTAGTTTAGATTTTGAGCTCAAAGTAAATATTTATTTCAGCTACATTGGTATTAGTCCAGTGCGTTAGCTGTCACTACATTGAGTAGAGATTATATCAAAATATCATGGATCACCATAAATATTTTACTTTATTTTAGGAGTATGTTTTGACACTCTCATAAAAATATCACATTAATTGCTTGATATTTTGACCTCAAATTTAAAAAATTTCTTAGCTGCAGTAGTATAAGTCTGGTATGCGAGCTATATACTATATTGAGTAGAAATTATACCAAATCATCATAAATCAGTACAAAAATTTATATTCTATTTTAAAAGTATGTGTTGACACATGCTTAAAAATTTTACATTAATTGGTTGATATTTTGATCTCAAGCTAAAATCTATCTCAGATGCATCAGTATTAGTTTGGTACATAAACTGCATGCAATATTGAGTAGAAACTCTAAAACCACTATTGATCACTATAAAATTTTGTATTCTACTTTAGGAGTATGTTTTGACACTTTAAAAAATATTTTAGATAAATTTCATGACATTTCGACCTTATACTAAAAATTTATCGTAGCTGCACCAGTATCAGATCAATCATCCCACGTTCACCGCCTTTCTCTCTCCTATGTACAGTAGGATTTAATTAATGATTTTATTTATTTATTTAATAATTTAATAATTTCAGTTCCGTGTAACGTTCTCGAATTGTTACCAAATTAATACAGGGCGCAATGCTCAACGAGAGAAATACTAAAAAAATATCCATTTGTCATTTCGAAGTTCGGAATAAAAGAACTAAAATTCAAAAATAATTAGATGGATAATTTAATATTGTTAAATTAACAAATTTGAGAATACTTTTCAAGCTCGCAAGGAAAATTTCTAAAAATCATAAAAATTAGAAAACTAATAATCGTGAAAACCGAATGTCATTTGAAGTTACAGATTTAAGGTTACGTCCATCAAAAATTATTTCAGTATCCAAAATTGATTTCGATAATTTTATTCGACACAATCAGACTCAAAAGATGGATATATGTAGCCGAAAATTTAAATATTAGATACTACCCATCTAACAAAAGAATTTCATCATGCAAATTCCAAATTGAAAGACATCATAGTATACACGGATATATACTGATATAAAAATAAATTCAATTGATATATCTAATCATGAAAAAAGGTATGGGTGCTTTACCCTGATGTCTTTCTCAATCTCCCAAGTAGAATCTCTTGGTGATTGTACATTCCATGAAATAAGAACCAGTGGTATCACTTTGTTCATAGGACTTTCTCTCGTCGGCTAATAATTCCTACGGGTTGCTTCTTATATTTTACGTATGATTTCAAATTCACCTCTGACAAATCTACTACTTTGTATTCTTCACCCAAGTATTTTCTCAACTGTGATACATGAAACACATCATGAATAGTTTCTATGGTGGTAATGATTTTGTAGAAAAGATTTTCAATCCTTTTATTGACCACAAATGGCCTGATGTATCTTGAACTGGGTTTTTCTTTCTTTCCAAATCTGATCACATTCTTCATTGGGGATATCTTAATAAATTCCTTATCTCCTAGTTCAAACTCCAATGGTTTTCTGTATTGATCTGTCCAGTTCTTTTGTCTGTCTTGGACTGTCTTTATATGTTCTATGATAACCTTTATTTGTTCTATTGCTTGAGTAATCAGCTCCAGTTCCAAAATACTTCGTGCTCCAAGCTCATCCCAACACAATGGAGATCTATGCTTTTGACCAAACAAGACTTCGAATGGTGCTATTTGATACACTCCTGATAACTATTATTATAAGAAAATTCTACCATATACAAATAGTCTTCCTAAGATCCACCAAAATTCAGCACACATGCCCTAAATATATCTTTTAGTATTTTGATAGTCTGTTCTGATTGACCATCTGTTTGTGGATGGTAAGCTGAAGACAGATCCAAATGTGTTCCCAAACTATTCATCAATTTCTCACAATAATGTGATCTGAATCTTATATCTCTATCTGATACAATTCGGACTGAAACTCTATATAATCTCACCACCTCCTACATGAATCTTTGGTCTAATATTTCTATTTACTGACCAACTTTAAATGGAATGAAATTAAATGACTTGGTCAGCCGGTCCACAACTACCCAAATTGCATTATTACTTATGGTGCCCTTGGGTAAGTTTGTAACAATCCCTCCTATGCACCTGTCTAATAATGGTGCAGCTAAGAAAAATATTTAGTTTGAGGCCGAAAGAAATTAATGTAAAAGTTTTATCAGAGTGTCAAATCATACTCTTGAAATAAAGTACAAAGTTTATTGGAGATCTATGAAATTTGATGTCATTTCTACTCAATATATTTTACAGCTCACGTATCGGACTGACATCGGCGTAGCTGAGATAAATCTTTAATTTGTAGTCAAAATTATAAGTAATTAATGTGGGAATTTTATGAGAGTGTCAACACATACTCATAAATTAGAATATAAAATTTTATAGTGATCCATAGTGATTTGATACTGTTTCTACTTAATATAATGCACAACTCACGCACCGTTTGGATACCTGTGTAGCTGAAAGAAATTTTTAATGTCAAGAAATTAATATAATTTTTTTTTATCAAAGTGTAAAAATATACTCGTAAAAAAGAATACAGAATTTTATAGTGATCCATAGTGGTTTGAAAATTTCTACTCAATATAGTATACAGCTCACACACATACTTGCGCAGTTGAGATAAATTTTTAATTTGAGGTCAAAATCTCAACAAATTATTATTGTACACAGCTCATGCACGTGAGTTATACTTTAATTAAAGTAAATAACTCACATAAAAATTACAGCTCATGCACAGTAGAAAGTATATAAAATCACTATGGATTACTACAATTAAAGTAAATTTTCTACTCAATTATTACACATCTCACGCACGTGAGTTATACTGGTGTAGCTAAGAATTTTTTTTAGTTTGGGGTTAAAATGTGAATAAACTAATGTGATGGTTTTTATAGAGTGTCAAAACATACTTTTGAAATAGAGTACAAAAGTTTATGGTGATCCATAATTATTTGATACAAATTCAACTCAATGTAGTATGAAGCTCACGTGCAAGAGTAATACTGGTGCAACCAAGTTAAATATTTAGTTTGAGGTTAAAATCACAACTAATTAATATGAAATTTTTATGAGAGTATCAAAGCATTCTTAAAATAGAATACAAAGTTTTGTTGTGATCCATGGTGATTTGATATAATTTCTACTTAATATTGTATACAACTTATGCACCGGTCTAATAACGGTGCAGCTAAGAAAAATGTTTAGTTTGAGGTCGAAATAAATTAATGTGAAACTTTTATCAGAGTGTCAAATCATACTCTTGAAATAAAGTACAAAGTTTATTGGAGATCTATGATAATTTGATGCCATTTCTACTCAATATATTTTACAGCTCATGTATCAGACTGATATCGGTGTAGCTGAGATAAATCTTTAATTTGTAGTCAAAATTACAAGTAATTAATGTGGGAATTTTATGAGAGTGTCAACACATACTCATAAAATAGAATATAAAATTTTATAGCGACCTTTGGTAATTTGTTACAAGTTCTACTTAGTATAGTGTACAGCTTATGCACCAGTCTGATACCAGTGCAGTTGAGAAAATTTTTAGTTTTAGGTCAAAATATTAAGAAATTAATGTAAAATTCTTATTAGAGAGTCAAAACATACTCCTAAAATAGAATACATAATTTTATAGTGATGCATAGTGATTTGATACAATTTCTACTCAATATAGTATATAGTTCATGCACTGGACTAACACTCTACAGCTGAGATAAATATTTAGTTTGAGGTCAAAATATCAACCAATTAAGATAAAATTTCTATGCAAGTGTCCACACATACCCCTAAAACAGAATATAATTTTTTTGATCCATATTGATTTGATACAATTTATACTCAATATAATATACAACTCATGCAGCATAATGATACAAGTGCAGCTGAGAGAAATATTTAGTTTGACGTCAAATGTCAAGAAAATAATGTGATATTTTTATGAGAATAGAAAAAAATACTATTAAAATATAATACAAAATTTTATGGTGATTTGATTAATATAAAATCAACTAATTAATATAAAATTTTTATGGACATGTCAATACATAATCATAAAATAGAATACAATTTGTTTTTGTGTTCAATAGTAATTTGATGTAATTTCTAATCAATATCGTACACATCTCATGTGCAGGTCTGATATTGGTGTTGCTGAGAAAAATCTAGAGTTTGACGTAAAATTTTCAAGAAATTAATATGGAATTTTAATTAGTATCAAAACATACCCATAAAATAGAGCTCAGAATTTTATGGTTATCAATAATAGTGTTATACAAATTCTATTCAATGCATTATACAGCTCATGTACAGGACTAATACTAGTACAGCTGAGATAAATCTTTAGTTTAAGATCAAAATATCAATAAATTAATGTGAAAACTTTATGCGATTGTCTAATATAGAATACAAACTTTTGTTGTAATCCATGATGATTTGATACAATTTCTACATGATATAGTACACAACTCACACACCGGACTAATACTAGTTACATGGGAAAAATGTTTAGATTGAAATTGAAATGTTAAACAATTAATGTGATATTTTTATGAGCGTGTCAAAACATACTCTTGAAATAAAGAACAAAATTTATTGGTGATCTATGATAATTTGATATAATTTCTACTCATAATTAATGTAAAATTTTTATGAGAATGTCAGCAAACTCTTAAAATAGAATACAAAATTTTGTAGTGATTTAGGGTGATTTGATTCAATTTTTGCTTAATATAGTACGTAGCTCATGCACCAATCTTATACCAGTGCAGCTGAGAAAAATCCTTAGCTTGAGGTCGAAATGTCAAGAAATTTATGTGATTTTTTTTAGAAATTAATATAAGATTTTTATGGAGTGTAAACTCATACTCCTAAAATAGAGTTTTTATGAGGGAGTCAAAATATACTCCTAAAATAGAATACAAAATTTTATGGTGATCTATAAAAATCTGATACAATTTCTACTCAATATAGTACACTGCTCATGCGCCAGACCAATACCTTGTGCAGTTGAGAAAAATTTTAGTTTGAGGTCAAAATATTAGCTAATTAATGTGAAATTTTTATGAAAATGTTAACACATACTCTTTAAATAGAATACAAAATTTTGTCATGATCTATGGTGATTTAATATAATTTTTACTCAATATAGTATACAACTCATGCATTAGTCTGATACCAATACAGTTAAGAAAAATCTTCAGTTTGAGTTTAAACTGTTAAAAAAATAATGTAAATTTTTTATCAGAGTGTCAAATTATACTCCTTAAATAGAATATAGTATTTTATAGTGATCCATAATGGTTTTATACAATTTTTACTTAATCTAGTATACAACTCACGTACCTAACGTATATCAGTGCAGCTAAGATAAATCGTTAGTTTGAGGTCAAAATATCAACCAATTAATGTGAATTTTTTATGTGAATGTCAACACATACACTTAAAATAGAACCAAATATTTTTATGATCCATAGTGATTTGATACAATTTCTACTTAATATAGTTCATACCTCATGCATCGGACTTATACCGATGTAGCTAAGAAATTTTTTTAGTTTGAGGTAAAAATGTCAAAACATTAATGTGATATTTCTATGAGAGTTTCAAATCATACTTCTGAAATAGAGTATAAAATTTTGTGGTGATCCATTATGATTTGATAGAATGTTTGCTCAATAGAGTATACAGATCATATACCAAATTTATACCGGTGTAATCGAGATAAATTTATAATTTGAGGTCAAAACCTTAAATAATTAAGGTTAAATTTTAATGTGAGTGTTAGGATATAATCCTAAATAGAATATAAAATTTTATAATGATCCATGGTGATTTGATACAATTTCTACTCAATATAGTATATAGCTCATGCACCAATCTAATATTGGTGCAGATGAAAAAATTTTTTAGTTTAAGGTCAAAATCTCAACCAATTAAAGTAAAATTTTTATTCAAGAGTCAACACATACTCTTAAAATAGGATACAAAATTTTGAAGTGATCCATATTGATTTGATATAATTTCTACACAATAGAGTACACAGCTCACGCACTGAACTTATATCGGTGCAACTATGAAAGATATTTAGTTCGAGGTCACAATGTTAAGAAATTAACATGATAGTTTATGAGAGTGTAAAAGCATACTCAGAAACCAGAATAATTTTTTTTTTGATGATTCATAATGATTTGATAAAATTTATACTCAATATAGCGCAAAACTTCTGCACTGGACTGATACCGGTGCAGCTGAAATAAATTTTTAGTTTGTAGCCAAAATCTAAACAAATTAATGTAAAAATTTTATATGAGTGTCAACACATACTCCTAAAATAGAATATAAAATATTTTCATAATTCATAGTGATTATATATAATTTTTACTTTTTATAGTATACAACTCATGTACTGGACTGATACCAGTGCAGTTGAGAAAAATATTTCGTTTTAGCTGAAAATGCCATGCCATTAATGTGATATTTTTATGATAGTTTCAAACATACACATAAAATAGAGTACAAATTGTATGCTGATCCATAGTGATTTGATACAATTTCTACTCAATATAGAAACAGTTCACGCACCAGACTGATACCGATTCTGCTGTGATAAATATTTAGTTTAAGGTAAATATCTCAACTACTTAATATGAAATTTGTGAGTTTCAAAATATGCTCCAAAAATAGAATACAAAATTTTATAGTGATCCATGATGATTTGATATAATTTTTACTAAATATAGTACATAGGTCATACACTGTCTATTACCAGTGCTGTTGAGAAAAGATTTTAGTTTGAGTTCAAAATGATAATAAATTAATATAAAATTATCATTAGAGCTTCAAAATATACTCCTAAAATAAAATAATATTTTTATGGTGATCTATAATAATTTGATACAATTTCTACTTAATATACTATATAGATCACGCACCTAACTTATACTAGTATAGTTGCGAACAATTTTTAGTTTGAGGTTAAAATATTAATAAATTAATGTAAAATTATTATCAGAGTGTTAAATCATACTCCTAAAATAGAACAAATAATTTTATAATGATTCATGATGGTTTGATAATATCTCTACTCAATATAGTATATAGTTCACCTTGAGGTTGAAATGCCAAGAAATTAATTTTTTTTTTAATTATATTGTTAGCACATACTCCTAAATGAACAAAATTTTATAGTGATCCATAATGATTTGATAAATTTTCTACTCAATACAATAAATATACAACTCGTGCACCGAACTTATATCAGTACAACAAAGAAAAGTTTTAGTTTTAGGTCGAAATGTCAAGCAATTAATGTGATATTTTTATCAAAGTATCAAAATATACTTATAAAATATAATATAAAATTTTATGATGATCCATAATGATTTGATACAAATTTTAGACAATATAGCTAACACACTATGCTGATACTGGTGTAGTTGAGAAAAATCTTTACTTTGAGATTAAAATATCAACTAATTAAGATGAAAATTTTATGAGAATGTTAAACATTTTTCTAAAATACAATACAAGATTATATAGTAATCTATGAGGATTTAATACAATTTCTACTAAATATAGAACACAGTTTACGCACTTGTCTTATGCAGGTGCAACTGAGAAAAATCTTTAGTTTGAGAACCAAATATCTAGATATTGTTGTAAAATATTTATAAAAGTTTCAAAATATACTCCTAAGCTAGAATAAATAATTTTATAGTGATTCATACTAGTTTGATTCAATTTCAACTTAATATAGTATATAACTCATGCACTGGACTAATACGGTGCAGCTGAGATAAATGTTTAGTTTGAGGTTAAAATCTCAACCAATAGAATCTTTATGTTTGTGTCAACACATACTCCATGATGATTTTCTACAATTTATACACAATATAGTACATAACTTATGCGCTCGACTGATGCTAGAACAGCTGCGGAAAAAATTTAGTTTGAGGTTAAAATGTTAAAAAATCAATGTGGAATTATCATCAAAGTGTCAAAATATACTCCTAAAATAGAATAAAAATTTATAGGGATCCATGATGATTTGATAATAGTTCTGCTCATTATAGTACATAGTTCGTATAACGGGATAATATCGGTGTAACTAAAAAAAATCAATAGTTTGTAGTTGAAATGTCAAGAAATTAAAATTTTTTTTTATGAGAGTGTAAGTGCAAAATAATAAATTAGAATACAAATTTTTTATAGTGATCCATGGTAATTTGATAAAATTTCTACTCAATAAAGTATACAGCTTGTGCAACAGACTTACGCTGGTACAACTAAGAAAAATATTTAGTTTGAGTTTAAAATGTTAAACAATTAATATGATATTTTTATGAGAGAGTCAAAACATGCTCCTAAAACAAATACAAAATTTAATGGTAATCCATTATGATTTGATACGATTTCTACTTAATATACTACATAGCTCATGTACTGGACTACTAACGTTGCAACTGAGAAAAATCTTTATTTTTGGGATAAAATATCAATTAATTAATGTGAAACTTTTATGGGAGTGTCATCACATACTCCTTAAATAGAATACAAATTTTGTAGTGGCTCATCGTGATTTAATACAATTTCTACTCAATATAGTTTATAACTCATGGAACGGTCTAATACCGGTGTAGCATAGAAAAATCTTTAGGTTGAGGTCGAAATATCAAGAAATTAGTGTAAAATTTTTATAAGTGTATCATAAAACAATCCTAAACTAGATTAAATAATTTTATAGTGTTCTATGGTGGTTAGATATAATTTCTACTAGATGAAGTATATAGTTCCTGCACTGGTCTAATTCCAGTACAATTAAGATAAATATTTAGTTTGAGGTTAAAATCTCAACTATAATTTGAGGTCAAAATCTCAACTAATTAAAGTAAAATTTTTATGCGAGTGTCTAAAGTAGAATACAAAATTTCATAGTGATTCATGGTGATTTGACACAATTTTTACTCAAAATAGTCTACAACTCATGCATTGGACTTATACCAGTGTAGCTGAGAAAACTCTTTACTTTCAGGTCAAAATATCAACAAATTAACGTGATATTTTATGAGAGTGTCAAACACACTCTAAAAATAGAATTAAATATTTTATAGTGATCTATAATAGTCTGATACAATTTCTACTCAATATAGTATATAACTCATGTACCAGGCAAATACCGGTGCAGTTGAGAAAAATATTTAGTTTGAAATTAAAATGTCAAGAAATTAAAATAAAATTTTTACCAAAGTGCCAAAACATACTCCTAAAATAGAATAAAAATTTTTATTGGGATCCATGATGGTTTGATAATATTTAAGATATATATATATATATATATATATATATATATATATATATATATATATATATATATATATATAACTCACGCACCAGATTAATATTGGTGCAATTGAGGAAAATCTTTAGTTTGAGTTCAAAATGTCAAAAATTAAAGAGAAATTTTATGAAATTGTCAACACAAGCATCTAAAATAGAATACAAATTTTTATAGTGATATATGATAATTTGATAAAATTTCTACTTAATATAGTATACGGCTCACACACAGGATATAAACTAGTGCAGCTGAAAAAATCTTTAGTTTGAGTTTGAAATGTCAAGCAATTAATATGATAATTTTTAGGAGAGTGTCAAAATATACGCATAAAATATAATGCAAAGTTTTATGATGATCCATAATAATTTTATACAATTTTTATTCAATATAGTACACAGTTCATGCATCAAGCTTATACTAGTACAACTAAAAAAATATTTAGTTTGAAATCAAAATATCATCTAATTAGTGTGATATAATTATGATATTATTAGCATATAATCCTAAAATAGAATATAAAATTTTGGTGTGACCCACGGTGATTTGGTGCAGTTTCTACTTAATTTGTGGTCAAAGTATCAAGTAAATAATGTGAAATTATTTAAGAGTGTCAACACATATTTCTAAAATAAAATATAAAATTTGGTAGTGATCTATGGCGATTTGACATAATTTTTACTCAATAAAGTATACAGCTCAAGCATTGTTCTAATACTAGAGCAGTTAAGAAAATCTTTATTTTGAGGTTGAAATATTATGAAATGAAAGTGAAATTTTTATCAGAGTGTCAAAATATAATTCTAAATTATAATACATAATTTTATAGTGATTTATGGTGATTTGATATAATTTCTACCCAATGTAGTATATAACTCATGCATCAGACTAATACTAGTGCAGTTTAGATAAATATTTAGTTTGAGGTTAAAATCTCATCCAACTAAAGCAAAACTTTAGTGCATGTGTCATAAAATAGAATACAAAATTTTGTAGTGATCCATTATAATTTTATGCAATTTCTACTCTGTATACTACACAATTCGTGCACCGACTTATATTGGTGCAGTTGAGAAAAATATTTAGTTTAAAGTCAAAATGTTAAGTAATTAATGTGATATTCTTATGAAAATAACAATACATACTCCTATAATATATTTAAAAATTTTATGATGATTCATGATGACTAGATACAATTTCAACGCATTATAGTATACAGTTCACGCACCAAACCGATACCAGCGCAACTGAGAAATTTTTTTTAGTTTGAAATCAAAATATTAAAAAATTAATATTAAATTATTATTGGATTGTCAAAACATACTCCTAAAATATATCAAATTTTTTTATAGAGATCCATGATGGTTTGATAATAATTCTACTGAATATATAATATATATCTCAAACACCGTACTGGTACCATGCAGCTGAGAAAAATATTTAATTTAAGATCAAAATGTTAAAAAACTAAAGAGAATTTTTTATGATAGTGTAAACATATACTTGTAAAAAAGAATACAAATTTTGTAAATGATCCAAAATAATTTGGTAAAATTTCTACTCATGCACTAGCTTATGCTGGTGCAGCTGAGAAAAATCGTTAGTTTAAGGTTGAGATATCAGTCAATTAATATGATATATTTATGATAAAGTCAAAACATGCTTCTAAAATAGATACAAAATTTTATAGTGATTGATGATAATTTGATACAATTTCTACTCAATATAATATACAACTCACATATTGGAATGATACCGATGCAGCTATGAAATTTTTTTAGTTTGGGGTCAAAATTTCAACTATATAAGCGTGTCAACACATACTCTTAATATAGATTATAAAATTTTGTAGTGACCCATCGTGATTTGATAGAATTTCTTCTCAATATAATACACAGTTCATGCTCCGGTTTACTACCGATGGAGTTGAGAAAATATTTACTTTGAGGTCGAAATATCAAGAACTTAATGTGAAATTTTTATCTGGGTGCCAAAAAATATTCCTAAATTATATTACAAAATTTTATAAAGATCTATATTAGTTTGATATAATTTCTACTCAATGTAGCATATAGATCATGCACCGGACTAATACAAGTGTGGTTGAGATAAATTCTTAGTTTAAGGTCAAAGACTCAATTAATTAAAGTGAAATTTTTATGCGAGTTTTAACATATACTACTAAAATAGATTAAAATTTTTTATAGTGATCCATACTGATTTGAAACAATATCTACTCGATACAGTACATAACTCAATTACTAGACTTTTACTAGTGCAGCTAAGAAATTTTTTTAGTTTGAGATTGAAATATCAAGAAATTAATGTGATATTTTATGAGAGAGTCAAAATATACTGTTAAAATAGAATACAAAAATTTATTGCAATCCATGATAATTTACTATAATTTCTAGTCAATATAGTGCACAGTTTATGCGTTGGACTTATATCAGTGTAGCTGAGAAAATTATTTAGTTTGACATTGAAATGTCAAGATATTAATGTGAAATTATTATCAGAGTGTAAAATCATACTCCAAAAATAGAATAAAAAATGTTTTAGTGATCCATAATGGTTTGATATTATTTCTACTCAATATATTATACAGCTCATACACCAGACTAATATCAATGCAGCTAAGAAAAATATTTAGTTTGAAATAAAAATTAAAAAATTAATGTAAAATTATCTAGTGATTCACAATATACTAATAAAATAGAATAAATTTTTTTATAGTGATCTATGATAGTTTGCTAATATCTCTATTCAATATAGTATGTATCTAACGTAGAGGACTAGTACCTGCAGCTGAGAAAATATTTTAGTTTGACATCGAAATGTCAAGAAATTCATGTGATATTTTTTATGAGAGTATCAAAATATAATCCTAAAATATAATAAATTTTTTTATAGTGATCCATGATGATTTGATACAATTTCTAATCAATCTAGTTCATAGCTCATAAACCGGACTAATGCTGGTAAAGCTAAAAAAATGTTCTATTTGAAGTCAAAATATCAACTAATTAAATTGATATTTTTATGATAGTGTCAACATATACTCCTTAAATAGAATACAAAATTTTGTATTGACCCATGGTGATTAGATATACTTTCTATTCAATATAGTACATAGCTCATCTACTGGTCTAATACCGGTGCAACAGAGAAAATTTTTTAGTTTGAGGTTAAAATATCAAAAAGTTAATATAATTTTTTTATCAGAGTGTCAATAAATATTTCAAAATTAGAATACAGAATTTTACAATGATCTATGGTGGTTTAACACAAAATCTACTCAGTGTAGCATACAGCGAACACACCAGATTAATACCGGTGCAGTTGAGATACTTCTTTTGTTTGAGATTAAAATCTCAACCAATTAAAGTGAAATTTTTAGGCAAGTGTCATAAAACAAAATACAAAATTTTGTAGTGATCCATGGTGATTTTCTATAATTTCTACTCAATATGATATATAGTTTGCACACTAGAATTATACTAGTGTAGCAGAGAAAAATCTTTAATTTGATATCGACATGTCTAGAAATTAATGTAAAATTATTATCAGAATATCAAAACATACTCCAAAAATAGATTAAAATTATTTTTAGTGATCTATGATGGTTTGATAATATTTCTACTTAATATAGTATACATCTCACACACTAGACTGATATCAGTACAGTTGAAAAAAATCTTTAGTTTTAAGTAAAAATATTAAAATATTAATATAAATTATCCAGTGAGTCAAAACATACTGCTAAAATAGAGTAAATTTTTTTATAGGGATCTATGATGGTTTGATAATATTTCTATTAAATATAGTTTATAGCTCACGCACCGGACTCATACCTGCAGCTAATAAAATTTTTTAATTTGAGATTGAAATGTTAAAATATTAATGTGATAATTTTTATGAAAGTGTTAAAATATAATTATAAAATATAAAACAATATTTTATAATAATCCATGATGATTTGCTACAATTTATAATCAATATAGTTTACAGTTCACGCACCGAACTTATACCAATGTAGCTGAGAAAAGATTATAGTTTGAGTTCAAATATCAATAATTTAATGTGATATTTGTATGATAGTGTCAACACATACTCCTCAAATATAATACAAAATACTACATATCTCATGCATAGGTCTAATATCGGTGTAGTTGAGAAAAAAATTTAGTTTGAGATTGAAATATCAAGAAATTAAGGTGAAATTTTTATCAGAGTGTCAAAACACACTCCTAAATTAGAATACAAATTTTTCTAGTTATCTATGGTGGTTTGATATAATTTCTACTAATGTAGTATACAACTCATTCACTGGACTGATACCTATGCAGCTGAGATAAATTTTTAGTTTGAGGTGAAAATCTCAAACAATTAAAGTGAAATTTTCATGCAAGTGTCATAACATAGAATACAAATTTTTTTAGGGATTCATGGTGATTTGGTATAATTTCTATTCAATATAATATATAGCTCATGCACAGGACTTATACTAGTGCAACTGAGAAATATATTTAGTTTAAGATCGAAATGTTAAACAATTATTGTGATATTTTAATGAAAATATCAAAAAATACTCCTAAAATGAAATATAAAATTGTATGGTGACTCATAATAATTTGATACAATTTATACTCAATACACTATACAGCTCATGCATCGGACTTATATCGATGCACCTGAGAAAAATATTTAGTTTAAGATTGAAATTCCAAGTAATTAATGTGAAATTATTGTCAAGGTGTCAAAACATACTCCAAAAATAGAATAATTTTTTTTATTAGGATCCACAATGGTTTGATAATATTTCTACTTGATATAGTATATAGCTCATGCATTGGATTGATATTGGTGCAGTTGAGAAAAATCTTTAATTTAAAGTTGAAATATTAGGAAATTAATATGAAATTATTATTAGAGTATCAAAATATACTTCTAAATTAAAATAAAAAAGTTTATTGGGATCCATGAGGGTTTGATAATATTTCATACTAGTGCAGTTGAGAAAAATCACTAGTTTGAGGTCGAAATATCTAGAAATTAATGAAATTTTTTTATTATAGGGTTAACACATACTTCTAAAATTGAATACAAATTTTTATGGTGATCCATGATAATTTGATAAAATTTCTACTCAATATAGTATACAACCACACATTGGATTTATACCGGTGCAGCTGAGAAAAATCTTTAGTTTAAGGTCGAAATGTCAAGCAATTAATGTGATAATTTTATAAAAGTGTCAAAACATTTCTTAAACATAATTCAAAATTCTATGGTCATCCATGATGATTTGATTTAATTTACACTCAATATAGTACATAGTTAACGAAATGCACTAATACTGGTGAAGTTATAAAAATCTTAAACTTGAGGTCAAAATATCAACTAATTGATGTGATATTTTTGTGATATTGTCAACACATACTCATAAAATAGGATTTAAAATTTTGTAGATCCATGATAATTTGATACAAATTTTACTCAATATAGTAAATAGCTCACGCACTAGCCAAATAATGTTGCAGTTGTGAATTTTTTTTAATTAGAGGTCAAAATGTAAAGAAATTAATATGAGTTTTTTTTATTAAAGTGTCAAAATATACTCTCAAATTATAATACAGAATTTTATACTGATCCATTATGTTTTGATACAAATTCTATTGAATATTGTATACAGTTCATGCACCGGACTAATACCGATGCAACAGATATAAATCTCTACATAGGATATGGCTCAAAAATCTCAACCATTCAAAGTGAAAGTTTCAAGTGAGTGTCATATAACAAAAAACAATATTTTGTAGGGATCCATGGTGATTTGGTACAATTTTTACTGAATATATTTTATATCTCATGCACCGGAGTTATACCGGTATAGCTGAGAAAATTATTAAATTTGAGGTCGAAATGTTAAACAATTAATATGATATTTTAGTTAGAATGTCAAAACATACTCCTAAAAGAGAATAAAATTTTTTATGATGATCCACGATAATTTGATACAATTTATACTCACTATACTACACATCTCATTCACTAGACTGGTGCACCTAAGAAAAATCTTTAATTTGATTAAAAAATGCTAATAAATTAATATGAACTTATTATCAAAGTGTCAAAATATGCTTATAAAATAGAATAATTTTTTTTTTATAGAGATCCACATGTTTTGATAATATTTCTACTCAATATAGGATATAGCTCACGCACTAGATTGAAAACGATGCAGCTGAGAAAAATACTTAGTTTGCGGAAGAAATGATAAGAAATTGAAGAATTTTTTTTATGAGAGTCCAAACACAAATACAAATTTTTATAGTGATACATGATAATTTGATAAAATTTCTATTTAATCTAATATATAGCTCATGCACTAGACTTATGCCGATGTAGCTGCGAAAAATCTTTAATTCGATGTCAAAATGTCAAACAATTAATGTGATATTTTTATGGGAGAGTAGAAACATTCTACTGAAATTGATTCAAGATTTTATAGTGATCCAGGATGATTTGATATGATTTCTACACAATATCGTACATAGTTCACGCATTGGATTTTTATTGATGCAGCTGAGAAAAGTCTTTATTTTGGGATCAAAATATCAACTAATTAATGTGAAATTTTCATGATAGTATCAACACATATCCAAAAGTAGAATAAAAAATATTGTAATGACCAATGGTTACTTGATGCAATTTCTACTCAATATAGTGTACATCTCTTGCATCGGTATAATACCAATTCAGCAGAGAAAAATCTTTAGTTTGAGGTCAAAATATCAAGAAATTAATATGAAATTTTTATCAGAGTGTCAAAACATACTCTTAAATTAGAATACATAATTTTATAGTGATCGATGGTGTTTTGATGCAATTTCTACTCAATGTAGTATATAACTCATGTATTAGACTGGGCTAATACCACTGCAGCTGAGATAAATATTTAGTTTGAGATCAAAATCTCAACCAAATAAAGTGAAGTTTTTATGTGACCATCATAAAGCAGAATAAAAAATCTTTTAGTAGTCCATAATGATTTGATACAATTTCTACTCAATATAGTATATAGCTCATGCACTAGACTTATACAAGTACAGTTAAAAAATGTTTAGTTTGAGATTGAAATGTTATGCAGTTAATGTGATATTTTAATGAGAGTATCACTCCTAAAATAGATTATAAAATTTTATGTCTATCCATGATGATTGTTAAAATTTATACTCAATATAGTATATACAATTCATACATCCGACTAATATCGGTACAGTTATGTTAATATGAGGTCAAAATCTAAACCAAATAAAGTAAAATTTTTATGTGACCATCATAAAACAAAAAAAAAACTTTTTGTAGTGGTCCATAATGATTTGATATAATTTCTACTCAATATAGTATATAACTCATGTATTAGACTTATACAGGTACAACTAAAAAAATATTTAGTTTGAGTTTGAATTATTATGCAATTAATGAGATATTTTAATGAGACTATCACTCCTAAAATAGATTATAAAATTTTATGTCTATCCATGATGATTGTTAAAATTTATACTCAATATAGTACACATAGCTCACGCACCCGACTAATATTGGTACAGTTATGAAAATCTTTAATATGAGGGCTAAATGTCTAGAAATTAAATATACATTTTAATGAGAGTGTCAACATATACTTCTAAAATAGAATACAAATTTTTATAGTGATCCACGATAATTTAATAAAAGTTCTCCTCAATATAGTATACAGTTCACGTACTGGACTAATATCGGTATAGCTGAGAAATTTTTTTAGTTTGAGGTCAAAATGTCAAAACATTAGTGTGATAATTTTCACGAGAGTCATAAAATATACTTTTATAATATCATACAAAATTTTATGTTGATCCATTATGATTTGATACAATTCTACTCAATATAGTACACAGCTCATATACCTGACTGATACTAATACAGCTAAGAAAAATCTCTAGTTTTAAGTCAAAATATCAACTAATTAATGTAATATTATTATGATATTGTCAATTCATACTTCTAAAATAGAATACAAAATTTTTAGTGACCCATGGAAATTTGATATAATTTCTACTCAACACATTATACAGCTCACGCACTGGTCATATACCATTGCAGCTGCAAAAAATCTTTAGTTAGAGTTTGAAATATCAAGAAATTAATGTAATTTTTTTTATCAAAGTATCAAAACATACTCCTAGATTAGAATACTAAATTTTATTGTGATCCATTGTGGTTTGTTACAATTTTTACTCAATGCAGTATACAAGTCATTTACCGGACTAATACCGGCGCAGCTGAGACAAAACTTCAGTTCGAGGTCTAAATCTCAATCAATTAAAGTGATATTTTTATGCGAGTGTAATAAAATAGAATACAAAATTTTGTAGTGATCTTTGGTGTTTTGATACAATTTTTACTCAATAGATACATAACTTATGCACCAGACTTATACCGTGCAGCTGAGAAGAATCTTTTGTTTGAGGTCGAAATGTCAAACAATTAATGTGATATTTTAATAAGAGTGTCAAAACATACTTATAAAATAGAATAATTTTTTATATGGTGAGTCATGATGATTTGTTACAAATCCTGCTCAATATACAACACAGATCATGCACCGGAGTTATACCAGCGCAACTAAGAAATATTTTTAGTTTGAAGTCAAAATTTTAAGCAATTAAAATGATATTTTTATGAGCGTGTCAAAACAAACTTATCACACAGATTACAAAATTTTATGATGATCCATGATATTGGACACAATTTCTATTCAATATAGTATGCAGCTTATATACCGGACTGATATTGGTGCAGCTGAGAAAACTCTTTAGCTTGTATTTAAAATTTTAAGAAATTAATGTGAAATTATTATGATAGTTTTAAAACATACTCCTAAAATAGTATAATTTTATAGGGATCCATGATGGTTTGAGAATATTTATACTATACATAGTATATAGCTCATGCATCGGACGGATACCCGTGTAGCAGTGAAAAATCATTAATTTAAGATTGAAATGTCAAGAAATTGAAAAGAATTTGTATGAAAGTATCAACACATACTTCTAAAATAGAATACAAATTTTATAGTGATCCATAATAGTTTGATAAAAGTTCTACTTGACATAGTATATAGCTCACGTATCGGACTTATACCAGTACAACTGAGAAAAATCTCAAGTTTGAGGTTAAAATGTTAAGAAATTAATGTAAAAAATTTTATGAGAGCATCAAAATATACTTATAAAATAGATGCAAAATTTTATGATGATCCATGATGATAGGATATAATATCTACTCAATATAGTTTGCACCTCACGTTCCTATCTAATTTAGGTTCAGCTGATAAAAAGATATAGTTTAAAGGCAAAATGTCAAGAAATTAATGTAAATCAATTATCAGAGTGCCAATGCATACTTCTAAAATAGAATAAATTATTTTATAGGTATCCATGATGGTTTGATAGTATTTCTACATAATATCATATATATATCATACACCGGACTAATATTGATGCAGCTGAGAAAATCTTTAGTTTGTGGTCGAAATGTCAAGAAATTTAAGAGAAATTTTTATGAGAATGTCAAAACATACTTTTAAAATAGAATACAAACTTTTTATAGTGATCAATGATAATTTGATAAAATTCCAACTCAATATAGTATACAACTCATGCAACAAATTTATACTGGTGCAGCTGAGAAATTTTTTTAGCTTGATATCAAAATTATATGGAACTAATGTGATATTTTTATGGTAGTCTCAAAATATACTACTAAAATTTATTATAAAATTTTATAATGATTCATGATGATCAATTTTTACTTAATATAGTATACAGCTTATACACCGGACTAATACCATGCAGCTGAGAAAAATCATAAATTGAAGACAAAAAGTCAAGAAATTAATGAGAAATTATTATTCAGAGTGTAAAATATACTCCTAAAATATATTAGAAAATTTTATAGGTTCTACGATGGTTTGATAATATTTTAACTCTATATAGTATATATCTCACGCACTAGACTAATACCAGTGCAACCGAGAAAAATCACTAGTTTGAGCTCAAAATGTCAATAAATTAAAAATAAATTTTTATGACAGTGTATAAATATATTTCTAAAATATAATATAAATATTGATAATGATCCATGATAATTTGATAAAATTTCTATTTGATATAGTATACAGCTCACACACTGGACTTGTACTGGTACAACTGAGAAATTTTTTTAGTTTGAGGTCGAAATGTCAAGCATTTAATGTCATAATTTCTATGAGAATGTCAAAACATACTGTTAAAATATAACATAAAATTTTATAGGGATCCATAATGATTTGATATAATTCTACTCAATATAGTACGCAACTCACACACTGATACCGGTGTAGCAGAGAAACTCTTTAGTTTGAGAACAAAATATCAACAAATTGATGTGATATTCATATGATAATCTCAACACATACTTTTAAAATATAATACAAAAGTTTATAGTGACTCATAGAGATTTGATACAATTTCTACTCAATATATTATACAATTTATGCCCAGTAAGATACCATTGCATCTGAGAATTGTCATTAGTTTGAGTTTAAAATGTCAAGAAATTAATACAAATTTTTTATCAGATTATCAAAACATACTCCTAAATTAGAATACATAATTTTATAGTGATCTATTATGGCTTGGTACAATTTCTACTAATATAGTACATAGCTTACATACGAACTAAATCCGGTGCAGCTGAGAAAATATTTTGTTCGAGGTCAAAATCTCAAAAAATTAAAGTGAAATTTTTATTTGAGTTTCATAAAACAGAATACAAAGTTTTGTAGTGATCTATAGTGATTTGATACAGTTTCTATTAAATATAATGCATAGCTCATGCACTAGACTTATATTAATGCATCTGAGATAAATCTATAGTTTGAGGTTGAAATATCAAGCAATTTATATAATATTTTAATGAGAGTGTCAAAACAAACTCATACAATAGAATAAAAAACTTTATGGTGATCCAATTTCTACAATACCGGTGCAGCTGAGAAAAATATTTAGTTTGATGTTGAAGAGTCAAGCAAGTAATGTAATATTTTTATGAGAGTTTCTAAACATACTCCTAAAATAGATTACAAAATTTTATGATGAGCCATGATGATATGATACAATTTCTACTCAATATAGGATACAACCCATGCATCGGACTAATACAGGTGTCGCTACGAAAAATCTTTAGTTTGAAGTCAAAATATCAAGAAATTAATATGAAATTATTATTATCAAGTCAAAACATACTCCTAAAGTAGAATAAATTTTTTTATAGGTATCCATTATGTTTTGCTAATATTTATACTCTATATATTGTAAAGCTCATGTACCGAACTAATACCGGTACAGTTATGAAAAATCTTTAATATGAGGTCGAAGTATCAAGAAATTAAAAATTTTTATAAGAGTGTAAACACATACTTTAAAATAGGCTACAAATTTTTATTGTGATATATGATAATTTGATAAAAGTTCTACTCAATATAGTATATAACTCATGCATAAGACTTATACTAGTGCAGCTGAGAAAAATCATTAATTTGATCCCAAAATGTCAAAAAATTAACATGATATTTTATGAGAGTGACAAAACACACTCCTACAATAGATTACAAAATCTTATGATGCCCTACATTGATTTGGTAGTTGATGTGATATATCTACTGTAAGCGTACAGTGTCAGTGTAGCATTGTACTAGTTGTTCCCACAGGGATCTATGGTGTTTTGCTGTTCTCACTAATTCTTTAGTCCTAGCGGATTAACTACGGTTCTAAGTTGGATTTGAGTTATACTAATTAGCCTGGGATATAAAATCCACTGGTTTCCATCCATGCATTACTTCTATTATCGTCTTCCTATCATAAAAATTGATTTTTTAGTTTTAATCTTTACTTAAAGTGATCTAAGAATGTGTTATCAAGTGGTGTGCAAGTATAACGCATCAAAGATACAACTTTTTATAAAAATAAACTAAATCATTAGATAACTCTATGACAAAGATGTAAAGTAACAACCCCAAACCCTAATCAAGAATAGGCTATCAAGAAATTTAATTCAAGTATAACCTACCAAAGTATTAATCTGCTAGTTATTATATTTTAATATTTTCATTGAAAAATCTTATCTTTATTATTTTATTTAGGAAGAAAATACTAGAGAGCAACTACATAGTGGATTCCTAGTTTCATCTATATCGTAGAGCTAAACTAAATTAGCTACTCATACTTCTAGTTAGCAAGATTATATTTTTCCTAGAAAGTGATTAAAGTTTACACTCGAAAGCAAGATAAATCTATCTAAAAAGCAATTAGAAGAAGATTACCTAAGAAATATTGATAAACAACAAAGGTAACCTCTGGAGTCAGTCTGGTAGCCGTCCCCCCTTCAGCAAATCCTAATTTTATTAAATAAAATTCAAGAACAAAATTGCATCATAAACTCTAGATTACAAGGATACGGACAATATATAGGCGTCGGAGAATCGAACCCTAATCTGAGTACAAATAAGAAACTACAAAATTACATCAAAGCCTTGTAGAAAAATCATCCAAAGTAGGCCCTGGGGAGCCGCCAATTGGCGGCTAATGCTGCCAAATAGCAGCAAAAGTATGGATATTTTATCTGGTTTTTTTCTGCATGAGTTTCTTATCTTGTTCTTTTGATTTTTATGACTGTATTGAACTTTGACTCTCTGCAGTATCATAGTCTTATAGTTTTGCTCACTTTTAACTCTTTTCTGGACTTGGTTTCTTAATCCGACTCTAAGTCTATGTTATTGATGTGATAAACTGCAAGTGCACAGTATCAGTTGTAGCGCTTAACAGGTCGTCTCATAGGGATCTAAGGTGTTTTTACGTTCCTTACTTTTTCCTTAGTCTAACGGACTAACTATGAGTTTCTAGATTGAGAGAAGATAAGTTTTAAATTCTAGAGATTAGTCTAGAATTTCGAATACATTAGAATAATAGTCTAACAATAAATTATCTCTTTCTTCCTATCTTTTTATTTATGCACGGTTAAGTAACATATTAAAAAGGTGATCTTTTAATTTGATTTTAATCAAGTGTCACTAAGTATGACCTATCAAGTGATGTGCAAGTATAGACCATCAAAGATAACACCTTTCTAAAAAACAAATCATATTAAGTAGAAAATCACATAAACAAAAGAAAACAAGTAAATTCCAAACCCTAATATAGATAGGCAATCAAAAGACCAAACTTAAGTATAACCTATAAAAGAATTTAGATTTACAATTTTACTCAATTCAATTTATTTATAGGAAAATCTCTATTGATAATTCTAAAAATAAACAAAGAATAAGAATTCCAAACTCCATCTAAGCATAGATTATCAAAATATTAATTAAGCATAATCTATCAAAAAATTATGATTTGTGAACTTTATTTTATTTATTTATAGAAAAATCATAACTTTATTTCTTTTTAGAAAGAAGATGATATAAATCCATGTTAGATCTATTAAACTAACTTCATCTACATCCTAGGGCTAAAGAAAATTAGCTACTCATGTTCCTAACAAGGAAAATCAAATTTTTATTCATAAACACAATAAAATCTAATCTAGAAAGCGAATAAATCTATACTATAAAGCAATTAACTCTATCTAAAAAGTAAATAAAGAATTAAAAGAAATGGCTTACCTCTAGAGCACGGTATTGTGGTCGTCACCCCTTCAGCAAAATCCTAATTTTATTAAATTAAAAACGAGTACAAAACTTATAGAATTTTCTTAGAATACAAGGATACGGCCAATATATACGATTCGGAAATCAAACCCTAATTATAACAGAACTGAAAAACTAAAAGATTACAACGAAACCACAAAAGAAACATCAGCTTGTGGGGCCCAATCTGGGCAGCTATTTGGTGGTAATTACCGCTAATTGGCTGCAATTTTTTGAGATATTGGCTTGAAATTTCTTCAGAATGAGTTTCATGTCTTGTACACTTGGTTTTCTTGACTTTATTTAACTTTTGACTCTCTAAAGTATTTTAATCTCGTAGTTTTGCTCTCTTTAAACTCTTTTCTGGACTTGATTTCCTAATCCGGCTCTAATTTCATGCCATCTCCTTGTACAAATAAAATTCCTGAAAAACACACTAAAAATACCCGAGTAGCATTATTTATATACAAAAATAGGTAATATGAAGGCTATAAATATGCAATATATGGCACTCATCAGTCATCTCCTTGTAGGAATAGGTTTGCCTAAAAATATACTAAGAATACCCGAGTAGTATTATTTAAATTCAAAAATAGATAAATGGAGGCTATAAATATGCAACATATGACACTCATCACACCCCCACACCTATCTTTTGCTAGTTCTTGAGTAAAACCAAAGCCTAAAAAGAAAAAGAATAATCCTAACTCACTTTTGCAGGAATTGCGATTGCACTTAGCACGTGCAACAAGCCATTAAAGCCCTAGGTTACTCTAGTCGATGAGTTGTGTCTCGTGAGGGTTTGCAGTGAATATACCCACAAAATTCGTGAAGAAAATAGATTAAGGAATAAATAAAAGAAAAATAAGGATAATAGAAAATCATGAAAAATAAAAATTTTATACAAAAGAAAAAACAATTTAATGATATTTTCTTCAATTAATCTCACTAATATACAAACTCAAGAACGCATTTAGATTATCAATTTTCAAGTCAAGCGTCATATCAAATACACTTATCATTTTAATCAAAAAATCAAATCCTATCTTTCAATACCACTACTAGATAATTCATTGGCTCCTATATATCTACTTGCACGTGTGATAGTCTACTTCGGCCTTGGATTCTAACTCTAACTCATGATTCATCTCCTCTCTCATAACAATTTTTTTTCTTTTTTTAAGAATATTTCACCGTTCATGCGAATATTCACGCTTTCTTAGGCGCAGTACCCAAATACTCGGATCATACTCTGTTTTTTGTTCTTTTCTCTCTAAGAAGATTGCCTTTATACCAGGCTCACCCCTTTTTTTCTCTCTGAGGCTATTGCCATAATACTAGGCTTACCCTTTTTTTTCTTTTTTCTTTTTTTTTCCTAGGCTATTGCCTTAATACTAAGCTCACCCCTTTTTTCTTTTTTTTTTCCTTGTTTAGAGAGAGAAACCTACTAAATCGTTATCATCTTGATCCTTAACCTAGTAAAATATTGTAAAGTGAAAAATAGATGAATATTTACCTCAAATTAACTATTAGCAGTATTTATTTTTCAAATTTTAATCTTTTTCATAAAATTCTTAGTGTATCATCCAATTTACTCTCCTATCAAATTTCAAATCTAAATTTATTCTTTTACTTGTAATTAGGTTGATTTATTGAAGAAAATATGTAATAATTTTTTTTAGTTAGTTCGTTACCCTAAAAACTATCCAAAGTATAAAATAAAGAAATCTAAAAAATCTAAAAATAAAATAAAAAATCTAAAAAAAACTAAAAATCCTAGAAAAACATAAAGAAAATGTCCTAACCCACCCCCCACACCTAAACTCATGTATGCCCTCATACATGAACCATGGGTGGTAAAATAAATATGAAAACTATTGTACAATTACTATACAAATAATGAGAGTCGTAAAAATTTTCGATCTCAATATCTCACCCTATTAACGCATGGAAAGCTGTTACGACCCCTCAATCACTTCCCACTTTCATAATGTGTGCATTTTAAACGTGAAGTGGGTGCATTATTATATCTCATCATCCTCGTACAAGTCACGAAATTACCTGTCTGTATCTTATGCCACCCTCATTTTTTCTTTGTCCACATGTAAGCATTAATAATTAGGTTAAAGAATTCTACATTATAAACCTGTCAATTATCGTTAGTAACAAACACACATGTAGAAATATCGTGAGGTGCGAAGAGTGCAATATGATCAAGTGAATATGGTGGTGGCCCTTCTAACTCACGACGTAATGTGAGCTCCTCTGCAAACAAATCCTCAAAATTTTGCTCATAAATCAATGGCACACTTGCACAAGTATCATCATACATAGAATTAGTATGTGCCGATTCATCTAATAATATGAGCTCATCTTCAAAAATTTGCTCAAATGAGGGTTCATCATCAGTGCAAGAGGTAGAATTAAAGTGCAAATTGTGAATCATGTTTATCTCAATAAGGGAGCTCATTGTGTGCTCATCCATATTGAATATGTTCAATACCATAATCATATTCCCAAATGATAGCTTCATGAGGCTACTCCTGCAATCAATTGATACATTTGATGTTGCAAGGAATGGTCTGCCCAAGATAACGGGAATTTGATTCTGTGGATTGGAAATCGGATCAGTTTCTAAGACAATAAAGTCTACAGGTAAGATGAACTCGCCGACCTTAATGAGCACATCTTCAACCATACAAAGTGGTCTCTTGAATGAACATCGGCTAGCTGTAATGTGACCTTAGTAGGTTGAAATTTTCCTAACTCTAGTTGCTGATAAATAGTATAAGGAAGCAAGTTAACACTTGCCCCTAGATCAAGCGATGCCCTATCAAATGTAGTGTTCCTAATGATGAATGAAATTGTGGAAGAATCTGGATCTTTGTATTTGACAGGTAAGGAGTTAGAGAGGATATACAATATATTTACAGAAAGAAAAACTTTCTTAGGAATGTTTCTTACTCGTTTTTTAGTACACAAATCTTTGATAAACTTGGTATAAGTAGGAACCTGTTGTATTATATCAAGGAGTGGAATATTAACCTTCATCTGCTGAAATATTTCAAGAATCTTCTCTACTTGCAGTGAAGGCTTCCTAAACTGATTGGGATAGGGTGCTTTCGGCTTAGAACAGGTTCTTCCAAATGAGCATGGGATGGTAAAGGAGGTGATGGAGATAAATGTGGATAAAGAGATGGAAAAAATGATATAGCCTGCGAAATAGTAAGAGTGAGATTATGGGTATGGCTACATTATTATCTACTTTCTTCCCAGATCTGAGCGTGTGAATGACATTGCATTGGTGAACATGAGATGAAACATACTGAGATGAGTTAGAGTTGGGGTTCATTATTGGTTACTCGGAAAGGTACCTGGCCCCCGCTCACTCAGCTGTGTGGCTAACTGTGCAACCTGCTGCTCTATATTCTTGATCGACTGAGAATTTGCAAGAAGTTTTTGGTATGTCCGTTATATAAAGTGAGTAGACATTTTCATTAAATTTTGCATTTGTGTATCTAAATTGGACGTCGTTTTGAAAAAGTTCTCCACATTCCTTTCAAGTATCGTTAGCTGTCTATCATAATCATTATTAGACCCCTGTTGTGAATATGATTGATTATGTGCAGGTAGTCTATTCTGGTTGTTTCCTTGATTTGAAGCATTTGGGTGTTAATAAACAAACATATTTACTCTTGGAAACTGACCAGTGGCTGGAGGCTGAATATTAGGATTGGGGGCTCTACTGATATTGCCCTTGACCCCATGAGAGATTTGGGTGATTCCTCCAGCCAGGATTGTATGTAGGAGCGTAAGGATTGTTCATGGGTCGTGATATGAGGCGTTAGCTTGCTCAAGTGTGGGACCTATGTGATTCATTAATAATGGACACTCCTCAATAACATGATTTAGAGTACCACAATTAAAGCATGTGGGAACTTAAATTTGATTTACTTGACCCACTAGTAGAGTGCTAGGGGTCTCCAATGCCTCAATTCTCCTTATAAGGCTACAATCTTAGCTTCGACAGCTATAGAGCTGGCGACGCTATGAATCCCACCCTTATACGCAGAAATTGATGCATTGGGTTTCTCAGCGGGACTCTCCCACTGCATAGTTTTTCATGATAGGTCCTCAAAAAAGTCCCATGCTTCATCCTCATTCTTTCTCATGAACTCCCCTTGACACATTGACTCAAAAAGGGTTTTGGATGTATAATCGAGTCTTTTGTACATGATTTGACATAACTGCCACTTTCTATCTCATAGTGGGGGCACTGAGCTAACAAATGTTGAACCGTTCCAAATATTTCTAGAAGAGTTCTCCCGGCACTTGATGAAATTGATTAATTTGATTTCAAATTTTTACCATCTTGTGCGTAGGGTAATACTTCTTGAGAAATACTTTAATGAATTCATCCCAAGTAGTGATTGAATCACTAGGCATATTGTACAACCACTTCTTGGCATTATCTTTGAGAGAGAATGGAATGAAGCGGAGTTTAATTACATCCTTCGACACTTCCTAAAATTCACTAATAAAGAGATATGCATTCTCAGAATCAGAACCAGTGAATTTAGGAAGCATGCTACTGTACTGTAACTTCAATTCATAGTGATTACCCACTACGTATGGAAGTTTGATACATGATGGTAATGATGTGCGCAATAGGTAACATCAATCCTAAAGGATTGGGATCAGTTGGTCCATCTTATCTCCCATGAATAAATCTGATCTCACTAGTTGACCAAATTGATCACGGGTCCAATGTGGCATGAAGCAGTGACCGTGAGTGGATGCATGAGTTTCCTAAACTAAAACATGAAGTGGGGTGTGGTGAAGATTAAATGGTGGAAGAAATATGATCAAATAAAAATGTGATGTCCTATAAGTTCTAATTTTTTATTTTTTTACTTTTTTGTATTTTTTATAGAACTAGGGACACAAAATATAGAACTGGAGAAAAACAGGGGGAGAGACTCACCAACTTTGTCTCAAAGTTGCGGTAATTACCACTGTTTAGCGGCAAAACCAGGGAGTTTGGCTCCCTGGTTTTTGTAGTGTATGTCTGAGACTTTTCTCGTCCCTTTTTTACTTCCTGTATCAGAACTTTCAGATCCCTGCATACTCAACATACACTGTTAACCCGTAAAACATTCACCGTCGATCCCCGACAATGGCGCCAAAAACTTGATGTGATATATCTATTGCAAGCGTACATTGTCGGTGTAGCGCTGTACAGGTCATTCCTATAGGGATCTAAGGTGTTTTACTATTCTCACTAATTCTTTAGTCCTAGCGGATTAACTACGGGTTATAAGTTAGATTTGAGTTATACTAATTAGCTTAGGATATAGAATCAACTAGTTTCTGGCCATGTATTACTTCTATTATCTTCTTCCTATCATAAAAATTGATCTTTTAGTTTTAATCTTTACTTAAAGTACTCTAAGCATATGTTATTAAGTGGTGTGAAAGTATAACGCATCAAAGATACAACTATTCATAAAAATAAACTAAATCATTAGATAACTCTATGACAAAGATAAAAAGTAACAATCCCAAATCCTAACTAAGCATAGGCTATCAATAAATCTAATTCAAGTATAATCTATCAAAGTATTAATCTACGAGTTTTTATATTTTAATCTTTTTATTGAAAATTTTTATCTTTATTATTTTAGTTATGAAGAAAACACTAGAGAGCAACTACATTGTGGATTCCTAGTTTCATCTACATCCTAGAGCTAAACTCAATTAGCTACTCATACTTCTACTTAGCAAGATCATATTTTTCCTAGAAAAGAAATAAAGTTTACACTAGAAAGCAAGTTAAATCTATCTAGAAAGAAATTAGAAGAAGATTATCTAAGAAATATTGATGAACAACAAAGATAATCTCTGGAGTCGGTATGGCGGCCATCACCCCTTCAGCAAATCCTAATTTTATTCAATAAAATTCGAGTACAAAAATACATCATAAACCCTAAATTACAAGGATACGACCAATATATAAGTTTCAGATAATCAAACCCTAATCTGAGTATAAGTGAGAAACAACAAAATTATATTGAAACCCCCATAGAAAAATCACTAAGAGTGGGCCTCAGGAAGCCACCAATTGGCAGCTAATGCCGCCAAATAGCAGTAAAAGTATGGATATTTTATCTGGTTTGTCTTCTTCATGAATCTCTTGTTTTGTTCTTTTAATTTTTGTGACTGTATTGAATTTTGACTCCCTGCAGCATCATGATCTTGTAGCTTTTCTCACTTTTAATTCTTTTATGGATTTGGTTTCTTAATCCGGCTCTGAGTTTATGCCATCTTTTTGTAAGAGTAACTTTACTTGAAAACACACTAAAAATACCCGAGTAGTATTATTTAAATACAAAAATAGATAATATGGAGGCTATAAATATGCAACATATGACACTCATCAGTAGCATTCGGATAATGTTGTACGCAACTGAAATTATTAAATTATAAAAAAATAAAGAAAATACATGAAGGAACCTGAGGCAGTTCGCTTTTGTTGTGCTATCATGACTAAGAAGAGGGTGGCAACCAGGAAGATTAGGTGGCAAAACGGGGTGAGGAGGTGGCTAAGTTGAGAAGAAAAAAGCCAAATGAAAAGAAAAGAGAAAAAAATGAATTCACCACTTCATTCTCACTCTCTTCTTCTCACTCTCTCGGCAAAAACAAAGCAACAGAGAGAAAAGGAAAAAAAAAGGAAAAAAAAGAGCAAAAGAAAGAGAAAAATAAATCGAATTGAGGAATCATGATCAAGAAGATGCAAGTAACACTGCTATTCCTTATTTGTTTCTTGAAAATTTTATTTAGTTTATTATTTATGTACGTAATTTATTTGGTGGATATTCGTGGCTCACATTTTGGGCTACTATTTAGTTAGTATGCCCAACTTACAATTTGGACTATTAATTTACAAACGGGGTTCTAAACCGTGAGAAGTCTATAAAATTGTTGTTTTTTTGGCACTTATTCTTTTAGATAAAAATAATTATACTTTAAAGATTGATGATAATACCAAAATGCAAATTTAATATCATTATAAAACCATCCAATTTCATATAGAGATAGACGACACGATACTTATGAGAAGCAATGCTTAATGTTTTAGAGGCATAAAGTAAAAAGAGTTCTTGTAGTTACTTCTTGAGATGATTTGATCCATTCATGCACTTTGTAGGCACTTTATTGGTAGATATTACTAATACAATAATGAACTACTAATATTAGTAATCGTGAAAATAACTAATGCAGGATTAAGATAGGATTTATTAATTTCACATATACTCTTAGTATCAGTTCACTGGAATTGTGGGACCCTCCTTATTTGTGTGTACTTTTAAAGGATGAACATGATACTGAATTAAATTAATTCTTGAATTTCAATTTTTATTAAAGGATATGTACACTTGGTAAGCTATATGTTTCTATGGTTCATGTGTATCATGTATCATTTAATATTATGAATAATGAACATAATTTTATTATTTGACATATTAGATACACGATGACATGATCATTTATGGGAACATGATAACAACTTTTTTATATCTTATTTACATGAAATGACGTATCCTCGTGATACATATGTACATGATTCTGAATATTGATTATTGAATTCTCATTTCTTGTGAAAAGGACAAATACATGGTTTGACCTGACAAGACACGTATTTCCATTAATTCATGTATATTATGTATCACTAATATGAAAAAATTGAAAAAACTACACGATGGATAAGAACTATATTGTACAAAAATCATATTGGCCAACTTCTTGATTAAGGTGCTGAGGAGTTTCAATACAGCAATATTGTTTAGTACTGGACCACAGTTTGATATGAGTCACCTTAAGGGTGATGTTCATTACTATTTCACAGTACGAGATTTAACTTGAACACCTAGCGGTGTGTCATGGTTTAGCCCCATGGGTTTGAGGCTGGGTCTCGGGTATGCATGGGCACTTGTATAATATGAAAAATTGCACGCCATCTTATCTATTATTTAGTTTTAAATGCTAAAAAGAACGTGACATAGACTTGTCATCTCTACATGACATTTATCTGGTATTTGCAAATGACATACATAGTCTTACTTGTTCTAATTTTTATTATTCACATGATACATTTAATACCAACATAATTTATTCACGTACTTTTATATACAGTACTGTGATAGTACACATATTTTTTTCTTTATATTACTAGCTAGGTTTAATCCTCTAAGTTCTGAACCAAGGTTTAGAAGGTGAAGAAGGAGAACCAGTACGAACTAAAGACCCGTACTTCATTGATCAGACTGAGCAACAATAAGTAGTGAAGTACCTTCTGGAGACCCTTGTATATATTTGTTTATATTTCTTTTGCTTGAGGATGCTTTTCTGTTTTGTGTTCATATTTAGGGTAGTGCGCCATCTTATGTAACTAACTCTTTATATGAATAGAATTTTTTTAGTTTCAAACATGTTATTTATCGATCTATTTATGGCAGTAGTTACGGTTAATCCAAGATCCTGTGCCTTTTAGGTTATCTAGTATAAATTTTAAGTAGCATCCTCTATTTTAAGGACCAACTGAAAAACAAGAGCGTTACATGGTGGTATCAGAGTCCAAGTTTAGATGGAAGACCATAGGACTACTGCCACGTATGAACATATTTATGACTCACTCTTGATAATTATTTTTTATTCTTTGATATCTATCTGATCTGGTATCGTGCATGTTCTATCGTTTTCTATTTGTTTGAGATATCTATCTTGAATTCCTTTTATTGATTTCTATTAGGTCCGTTATAGAATATTGTCGATCCAATCTTCTGCGAGTACGAGTGCAAGTCTGATATACGAGACCTCTGATCTTAGGAACCTGGTACAAAGAGTAGCAATGACGCAACAGATCACGATGATGATATTAGAAAGAATGTTGCAATCCAAAGAATCGGAAAGAACCAGGATGGTATCAAATTTTTGAAAACTGCAACCGACAGAATTTTCTTGGATAGAAAGACCACTAAACACTGGACAATGGATTGTAGATATGGAGAATTTTCTAAGAGCAGCAAGAATTCCAAAAGAAAATCGAGTAGAGGTAGTATGTATACAGTTGGCTTATGTAGCCAGAACGTGGTGGCTTGCCTAAGAAGTAAAGCACCAGGAGCCCCTAACCTAGGAGAAGTTTGTACAGGAATTTCTCGCCAGATTTTTTCATGTCTCAGCAAGACAGGAAATGAAGAAGAAATTTCTAGGACTGCAACAAGAAAATCAGACTGTAGACGCCTATGCTGCCGAATTCGTGAGGTTCAGTCGTTTCGCTCCAACCCTAGTAACTAATGAGGAGGAAAGCATACACTTGTTCCAGTAAGGACTAAGGCCTCATCTGAAAGAACATCTAGCATGTCATAACTATAAGACTTACTCAGAAATATTTGAAGCGACATGTCGTTTAGAACAAGCGGGCCCTGCCCGGCATGGCCCGTGCCTGGCACGGGCGTGCCATGCCTTAGGCTCGGCACGCCTGCCCGGGCTTGGCACGCCGGGCACGTGTCGTGCCCGTGCCAGCTCGTTTTATTTAAAAAAATAATTATTAAGTAAGTTTAGGAGCCTACTTAGATTCATTTAATTGGATTTAACAAGAAGTAACAACAATAATTTTTTTTAATTATATTTAATCTCATTACATTGATATAATTGCTCTATAAATCTCTTTAAAAGTTATACAAAGGCCGAAGAGAGGGGAGAGCCGTCACCCTCAAGTTGTTCTTAGTATTTTCTTCTAAGAGATTTAAGAGTTTAAAATTACAAATTTTTTTTAGAAAATACATGAAAATCCCAATAAATGTTGATACTTTTAATCATAATTCATCTTCTTATGGTGAGATCTCTACTACTATTTTATTAGCCAATCTTTGTTCCCTTTCTTCTGCGTCGTACCAATTCTTCAAGCAGACACACATCTCCAATGTGTCCGGCGCTATTGAGGTTCTTAACTCCGTGAGCACTCTACCATCTACGCTAAAAGCAGACTCTGATGCTATAGTAGACACCGGAGGAGTTAGTAGATCACGGGCCATATTAGAAAGCACGGAATATGTTTTTTCCTGTGATTTCCACCAGGCCAAAATATCAAAGACTTCATAATTTTCAAGGGATGTGTCATCTTCATAGTTAGCTCTTTCTAAATAATAGTGTAATTCATTAAGATATGTACTAGTTTGCTTGCCTTTTTCTGTGAAATACATATGATATTATTGGATTACGGATTTTCCTAGTAGATGGTTCTTTTGTAGATTGTGTTGGCACACTATACATATCTTCATATGTTTTATACGTAATATCTAAATAAATTTTAATATCATTAACTAAATCTCTTACATTATCTTCATAAAACATATTTTTATAAAATAAATCTATTAAAATTTCAAGTCCATCTAATTTGCAACGGGGATCCACAATAGTTGCAAAATATAATAAGTATGAGAAATCTTTAAAATATTTATTAAATTTAGTTTTCATAGGTTGAACAATATTTTCAAGTATTGGGTGATTTCTACATTCATTGTAAACCTAATTAATTTCGGTTAGATAATATAGTGCAATATGTGTAGTTGGGTAATAAGTGCCTAACCGTGCTCAGTGGCAATTTCAAATTTGCTTAAAAATATAGAAATGCAATTCAAATGGTTCTATTCATTATTATTTAAACTATACATTGGTAACTCCATTTCATTAAAAGTATTTATTACATTTTTATACTGAAAAGTTATGTTGAACATTTTATATGTAGAATTCCATCTTGTTCTAATATCTATGGTACAATTTTAGGTGATATTTTCAGATTCTTACATATTTGTTTAAATGATTGTCTTCTTGGCCCATTATTTTTAATAAATAGTAATGTATACCTAAGTTTCATTAGTGAATTTCTTACTATTTTTAATCCATCTTAAACGCATAAATTAAGTATGTGACAAATACACCTAACGTGGAATAATTTTTCATCTAAAATTGGTTTTGTATTATTTTTAAGAATTTCTATTATGGTCGTATTTTCAGAAGCATTATCGAAAGAAATGGTAAATATTTTTCTTTCTATTCCAAATGCTGAAAAAATATTTAGTAGGGATTGTGATAAATTATGTGCATTGTGAGAAAATTCAAATATCCTAAACCCTATTATTTTTTTTGTATACACCAGTCTTGATCTATATAGTGAACCATTACGCATAAATAATTGCACATATTTGGAGTTTTCCAACAATTTTCAGTTATAACAACTCTAAAAATTAAAGAAGTAAAAATAGCTATTAAAGTGTCAATATTCTCTTTATATAGTTTTAACATGTCGGATTTAGATGTAGAACGTGGGACTTTTTTAAATTCGTCAGTAAATGTAGTTTTACAAAATCTTTCAAATTTTCAATTTTTCGAAAAAGTAAAAGATTGTTCATTATGTAATATAAATCTTGCTAAATTTTCTCTTGCTTTGATAGGGTCATATTTATGAATACCTTACGATCCACCATATGTGCTTATTTGTGTTTGATGTGATTCATTTGGTGGGTGAGTTTTGTCTAGGTATCTTTTAAAATGACCCGTTCCGCTACCTAAAGGAAACGAATAAATTTTTTGACAATATTTATACTTAGATTTTCTAACACCATTTTTTATTATTTTTTCAAAATATTTCCATATGTCAGATCTAGTAGTCCTAGCAGAGGTGGTTGTTTGTGTTTTGGGTCTGGTTATTTCGGTTGGTTCTTCCTCAGATAAAAAAAATGGTACTTGAGGAGGTTATTCTAAGGGTTGACATAGATTTTGATATTCTTCATTAGTTAAAAAGGGAGAAAAAGAACCCGTAGCTTGAGAGCAAGAAGCGCCGGATGAGTGTGGATCCATTTAAAAAAATCCCAAAAAAACAAATAAAAATTCTCAAAAAAACCAAATAAAAAACTTCAAATTATAAATACCTGTTGACTAGTGAACTATGTGAGAGATAAAGTAGAAATATATAACTAGAGAGTGGAAGTTGGAAGCCAAAAAAGCGAAGAAAATCTTACTTCAGAGAGAAAACTTGCTTGATTCTTGATTGGGAGACTTGCTTGCTTGAGGCTTTTTTATCACTTGATTGAAACTTGCTAGAAAGAGTTGAGAATTTGAGATTTGAGAGAAAGAATTTTGCTGTATAAGTATGAAGAATGGAAATAGAGAAGATAATGAGGTATTTATAGAGAAAGAAATATTTTAATTTGCAAAAACAAATTGCAAAAAACCTCCCAACAGCTATTTTACCGTTGGGGGAAAACATTTGCAAAATAAAATTGCAAGAAACCCCCAACGACTATAAAAATAGTCGTTGGGGGGCTCTTTGCAAGACAAATATTGCTAATACCCCCCAAGGGCCCTAGCGGCTCTTTTCAAAAAAAAAAAAAAATTAAACGTGCCGGGCACGACCCGGCACGGCCTACCTCGGCTAGGGCACGGCCCGAGCCAAGGTACTGGGCCGTTCCCGGCACGGCTCGGCTCACTCGAGCAGTCACGTGCCGAGCCGGGCATGCCCAACGGGCGGCCCGACCCATTTACCAGGTCTAGTTACAGAGTAGTATCAGAGCCCAAGTTTAGGGGGAAGACCATAAAACTACTGCCACATATGAACATATTTATGACTCACTCTTGATAATTATTTTTATTCTTTGATATCTATCTGATCTGGTATCATGCATGTTCTATCGTTTTCTATTTGTTTGAGATATCTATCTTGAATTCCTTTTATTGATTTCTATCAGGTCCGTTATAGAATATTGTCGATCCAATCTTCTGTGAGTACGAGTGGAAGTCTGATAGATGAGACCTCTGATCTTAGAAACCTAGTAAAAAGAGTAGCAATGACGCAATAGATCACGACGATGATATTAGAAAGAATGTTGCAATCCAAAGAATCGGAAAGATTCGGGATGGTGTCGAATTTTCAAAAACTGCAACTGACAGAATTTTCTTGGATAGAAGGACCACTATAGACTGGACAGTGGATTGTAGATATGGAGAATCTTCTGAAGGCAGTAAGAATTCTAAAAGAAAATCGAGTAGAGATAATATGTATACAGTTGACTAATGTAGCCAGAACGTGATGGCTTTCCAAAGAAGTGAAGCACCAGGAGTCCCTAACCTAGGAGAAGTTTGTACTAGAATTTCTCGCCAGATTTTTTCATATCTCAGCAAGACAGGAAATGAAGAAGAAATTTCTAGGACTGTAACAAGAAGATCAAATTGTAGATGCCTATGCTGCAGAATTCGTGAGGCTCAGTTGTTTCGCTCCAACCCTAGTAACTGATGAGAAGGAAAGGGTACACTTATTCCAGTAAGGACTAAGGCCTCATCTGAAAGAACACGTAGCAGGTCATAGCTATAAGACTTACTCAAAAGTATTTGAAGCGACATGTCGTTTAGAACAAGTAATCAAGGAAAATAGACTGGTGGCATTTAAAAGGTCATTTGAACAAAGAGCAAGCCCATTGGATAGGAGGTTTGATGGTCAACCAGCAAAGAAGCAGATGATACCAAATTGAAATGTGGTAATATATAAATAATGCCAAAAACCAAGACATACCCTAAAAGAGTGTAGAAAAGCCCAAGGGTTGTGTCTGGCATGTGGATCCACCAGTCATTGAATGAGTGATTGTCCAAAAGTTCAACAACCAGCAGTACCCAAGGTTCCATCCCAGCCAACAGCTAGGCCAGCAGAAAAATCAAACCAGGGAGTTCCAGGACCGGATCAGAGAAGACTTTTGGAGACCTAACAATAAGCCTATGCTAGAGCGCAAGGAGGAACAGGACGGTGGTAGAGGCAAGTTAGACTGATGAATGCTGAGGAAGTTCAGACCACCTGAGGATTTGTAGCACGTATGATTTTGGTTGGCAATACACTAGTGACTGTTTTATTCAATTTGGAGCTTCACACTGTTTTATCTTTGTTATATTTTTTCCCCGCAATTCTATTGATTTTGTAATCTTACCTACGAGGTGGGACATTAAGACTGGGAATGGTAGTATCATGACTAATAAGGAGTGTAGATTGTGTCACTTAGAGATTAATGGTAGAGAGTTTTATGCTAACTTGGTAGTTATCAATGGATGAGGATATGATGTTATTTTAGGCATGGATTGTTTGAGTACCTTCTATGCGGTGATAAATTGTAGGAGAAGAAGAGTAATATTTCAGATTCTTCATTGTTCAGAGTTTGAATTTGTTGGTAGAAGTCAATTTCCAGAACCAGCTAAATCTAAACTGTCCCTAAAAGGAAGAGTTTTGGAAGCTATGCAAGTAGGAGAAGAATGATTCCTATAGTATCAGAATTTTTAGATATATTTCCTAAAAAGATACCTAGACTACCACTATTAAGGACAGTAAAATTTGCTATTGATATTATTCATGGAGCTGAACCAGTTTTTAGGTCGCATTATCGAATGGGAGTTGCAGAATTAGAAGAAATTAAGAGACAAGTGGATGGGTTATTGAAGTTGGGTCTTGTCAAACCTAGTATTTCACCTTGGGGAGCTCTAGTAATATTCGCAGGAAAGAAGAATGGAAGTCAAAGATTATGTGTGAATTATAGAGGTTTGAATGTAGTAACAATTAGGAATAAATATCCATTACTAAGGATAACTGATCTGTTTGATCAACTTGGAGGAGCAAGGATATTCTCGAGGATAGATCTCTGTTCTAGATTCCATCAAGTAAGGGTCCAAATAGAACATATTTCAAAAACTGTATTTAAAACCAGACATGGTCATTATGAATATTTGGTGATGTCGTTTGGAGTGATTAATACTCCAGTAGTATTTATAAATTTGATGAACCATATTTTTGCTTAGTATTTAGATAAATTTGTGGTGGTATTTATTGATGATATATTAAGCTACTCCAAGAATAGAGAAAAGCATGTTGAGTATTTGAGGACAGTTTTGCAGACTCTGAAAGAGCAAAAGTTATATGGAAAACTAAGTAAATATAAATTTTGGTTAGATAAGGTTATTTTTTTGGGTCATATAGTTTCTAAAGATGTTGTATCAGCCGACCCTAAAAAAATAGAAACTGTAATGGATTGATCTATACCAAAATCAGTACCGGAAATTTATAGGTTTTTGGGGATGGCTTAGTATTATAGGTGGTTTGTATAAGATTTTGCAAAAATTGCATACCCTCTGACTAAATTGACTAGGAAAGGAGTGGAATATATCTGGACAGAGGAATGCAATAAGGCATTTGAAGAATTAAAACGGAGGCTACCAACAGCACCAGTGTTAGCAATTCCAAATAATTCTAGATGTATGAAAGTCTATAGTGATGTTTCAAAACAGAGATTGGGATATGTATTGACACAGAATGAAAGAGTGATTGAGTTTGCATCTAAACAATTGAGACCTCATGAAAGAAATTATCCGACTTATAACTTGGAGTTAGCAGCGGTGATTCATGCTTTGAAAATTTGGAGACATTACTTACTGGGATAGAGGATGGAGGTGTACACTGATCATAAAAGTTTGAAGTATTTATTACTAAAAAAGAACTGAATATGAGATACAGATGATGGTCGGAGTTAGTAGCAGATTATGACTTGGAAATTAAGTATCACCCAGGGAGGATTAATATAGTGTTAGATGCCCTGAATAGGAGGCCTGCAATAGAGAGATTGACTCAGCAAAGGGAGTTTTTAATGGAGATGCAAAAGATGGAGCTGTAAGTAATTTTTATCAGGATTGATATCACAACTTATAGAGATACAGTTACAGTCACTATTAATCGAGTAAATTAAGCAAACTCAAGTTGGAGATAAAAATTTTCAGAGACTAAAGAATAAAATGAAAGTAGGTAAGAGGCTAGAAATGAAGATATACTCAGATGAGGCTATTAGATTTAAGAAAAAATAATGGGTGCCTAAGGGAGAGGTAAGAGATAAGATTTAAAGAAGCTCATAAATCAACATATTTCATTCATCCTAGAAGTAATAAGATGTATAAGGATGTGAAAAAGTATTTCTGATAGCCAAGCATAAAGAAAGATATTGTGAGATATGTATCTAGATGTTCTACTTGCCAGCAAGTAAAGGCAGAATATCAGAGGACGGCTGAATTGCTCCAACCACTAGCAATACCAGAGTGGAAGTGGAAACAAATATTAATGGATTTTGTTACAAACTTACCCAGGAGCACTAGAGGTAATAATGCAATTTGGGTAGTTGTGGACTGGCTGACCAAGTCGGCTCATTTCATTCCATTTAGAGTTGGACAATCAACAGAAATACTCACCAGAAGATTCATGCAGGAGGTAGTGAGATTACATGGAGTTGCAATCCAAATCGTATTAGATAGAGATACAAGATTCATATCACATTCTTGGGAGAGATTGATGGATAGTCTGGGAACATATTTAGATCTATCTGCAGCTTACTATCCACAAACAGATGGTCAATCAGAACAGACTATCCAAGTACTTGAAGATATGCTCAGAGAATGTGTGCTAGATTCTGGTGGATCTTGGGAGGACCATTTGTATATGCTAGATTTTCTTATAATAATAGTTATCATGAGAGCATCAAAATGACACCATTCAAGACCTTATATGGTCGGAAATGCAGATCTCCATTGTGTTGGGACGAAGTTGGAGAATGAAGTATTTTGGGACCGAAAATGATTACTCAAGCAGCAAAACAAGTGAGGGTTATTAAAGAACAAATGAAGGCGGTCTAAGACAGACAAAAGAAATGGGTAGATCAATGTCGAAAACCATCAGAGTTTAAAGTAGGAGATAGGGTTTTTATTAAGATATCCCCAACATCAGAGTTTAAAGTAGGAGATAGGGTTTTTATTAAGATATTCCCAATAAAGGGTGTGATCAGATTTGGTAAGATAGAGAAGCTCAGTCCAAAATACATCGGGCCATTTGAGGTCACGGAAAGGATTCAAAATCTTACCTATAAATTATTATTACTACCTGAGATGGAAACTATTCATGATGTGTTTCATGTATCACAGTTCAGGAAATATTTGGGTAAAGAATACAAAGTAGAAGATCTGTCTGAGGTGGATTTAAAATCAGACTTAAAGTATGAGAAGCAGCCCATAGAAATTATCGGCCGATGGGATAAAGTAGTAAAGAACAAAGTGATGCCATTGGTCCTTATTTTATGGGATGCAAAATCACTAAGAGATTCAACTTGGGAGCTTGAAAAGGACATCAGGATAAAATACACATACCTTTTCTCATGATCAGGTATGTCAACTTAATTTACTTTTATATCAGTACATACCCGTATATACTGTCATGTCTTCTATTTTGGAATTTCGAGGATAAAATTCTCTTATTAGGTGGATAGGATATAATATACCAAAGTTTGAGTTATCTATATCCTTCTTTTGAGTCATGTCGTGCCAAATAAATCCACCAAAATTAATTTTGGACCCCGGGATAACTTTCGGTGGACATAATTTTAAATTCACAACTCCAAAAGACATTCGGTCTTTGTAGCTATTAGTTTTCTAATATTTATGATTTTGAGAAATTTTCCTTGCAAGCCAAAAAAATATCCCAAAATTTGGTAATTTAATAATATTAAATTATCCTTCTAAAAATCTTTAGTTAGAGGTCAAAAATTCAAGAAATTAATGTGATATTTTCATGAGAGTATCAAAATATGCTCATAAAATAGATTATAAATTTTATATTGATTCATAATGATTAGATACAATTGCTACTCAATAAAGTATACAGCTCACACACCCGATTGATGCCGATGTAGGTAGGAAAAATCTTTAATTTACTTTAAAATGTCAAGAAATTAATATAAAATTAAAATTAAAGTGTAAAAACATACTCCTAAAATAGAATATAATTTTTTTTGGGGTTCCATATTGGTTTGATAATGTTTCTACTTAATATAGTATACAACTCACACACCATATTAATACCGATGCAGTTGAGAAAAATATTTAGTTTATAATTGAAATGTTGAGAAACTAAAAAGAAATTTTTATGAGAGAGTCAACACATACTTATAAATATAATACAATTTTTTATAGTGATACTTAATAATTTGATACAATTTTGACTTAATATAGTACACAACTCACGTATTGGACTAATACCAGTGCAGCTAAGAAAATTCTTTTGTTTGTGATTAGATTATCTACTAATTAGTGTATATTTTTATGATATTGTCAACATATACTCCTAAAATAGAATTCAAAATTTTGTAGTGACCTATGGTGATTTGATATAATTTTTGCTCAATATAGTATACAGCTCACACATCGGTCAGATACCAGTGCAGCTTAGAAAAATCTTTAATTTGTGTCAAAATATTAAGAAATTAATGTAAAATTTTTATCAAAATATAAAAACATACTCCTAAATTAGAATACAGAAATATATAGTGTGGTATGATACAATTTCTACTTAATAGTATATTGCTCATGCATTGGACTAATATCGGAGTAGTTGAGATAAATATTTAGATCGAGGTCAAAATCTCAACCAACTAAAATAAAATTTCTATGAGAGTGTCATAAAATAAAATACAAAATTATGTTATAGTTAATCATGATTTGATATAATTTTTACTCAATATAATACAAAACATTTGCACAGGACTTATGCCGGTGTAGCTGAGAAAAATATTTAGTTTGTGGACAAAATGTCAAGTAATTAATTTATCATTTTAATAAGAGTGTAAAAACATACTCTTAAAATAGAATAAAAAATTTTATAGTGACCCATGATGATATAATACAATTTCTACTCAATATAGTACACAACTCATACATAGGACTATTATCGGTGCAGCTGAGAAATATCTTTAGTTTGAGATAAAAATATCAACAAATTAAAGCTAATTCTTAAGTGAGTGTAAAAAAATAGAATACAAAATTTTATAGTGATTCACGGTGATTTGATACAATTTCTATTCAATATAGTGTATAGCTCATGCACCGGACTTATACCAGTTTAGTTGAGAAGAATCTTTAGTTTATGGTTGAAATGTCAAGCAACTAATGTGATATTTTTGTAAGAGCATAAAATCATATTCCTAAAATAGATTACAAAATTTTATATGATTCATAATGATTGGATACAATTTCTACTCAATATAGTACACAACCCACGCACCAAACTAATATCGGTGCAGCTGAGAAAATGTATAATTTGAAGTCAAAATGTCAACAAATTAATTTGAAATTATTATCACAGTATCAAAACTTAATCCTAAAATATATTAATATTTTTTTAGGGATCATGATGGTTTGATAATGTTTCTACTCTATATGGTATATAGCTCACGCATGAGACTAATACTGGTGCAGTTGAAATTTTTTTTTCGTTTGAGGTCAAAATGTGAAGCAATCAATTTGATATTTTAATGAGAATGTAAAAATACAGATCTAAAATAGAATAAAATTTTTTATGGTAACCAATGATGGTTTGATAAAATTTCAACTTAATAAATATATAGTTCATGCACCAGACTTATACTGATGCAGCTAAGAAAAATCTTTAGTTTGAAGTCAAAATGTCAAGCAATTAATGTGATATTTTTATGAGAATATCAAAACATACTTGTAAAATAGATTACAAAATTTTGTGATGATCCATGATATTTGGATATAATTTCAACTCAATATAGTACACAACCCATCACCTTATTGATACTAGTGTAGCCGAGAAAAATCTTTTACTTGAAATCAAGATGTGAAGAAATTAATGAGAAACTATATCAAAATGTCAAAAATACTTCTAAAATAGAGTAATTTGATAGGGATGCATGATGGTTTGATATTATTTCTCCCTTATATAGTATATAACTCATACTTCTGACTGATACTGGTGCAGTTGAGAAAATTTTTTATTTTAAAATCGAACGATATAGAATTAAACAGAAATTTTTATGAGGGTGTCAACACATACTTCTAAAGTTAAATACAATTTTTTAAGTGATTGATAATTTGATAAATTTTCAATTCAATATAGTATACAGATCACGCACCGGACTTATACTGGTACAACTGAGAAAAATCATTAGTTTGAAGTCAAAATATCAAACAATTAATGTTATAATTTTTTATGAGAGTGTAAAGACATACTCTTAAAATATAATACATAATTTTATTGTGATCCATGATAATTTGATACAATTTCTACTCAATATAAAACGCAGCTCATATATCGGATTGATACCGGTGCAACTAAAATAAATCTTTAGTTTGAGGCCAATAGGTCAAGAAATGAATGTGATTTTTTTATGAGAGTATTAAAATATACACCTAAAATAGATTACAAAAGTTTATGATGATCCATGATGATTTGATACAATTTCTGTTTAATATAGCACACAGCTTATACACCAGAATAATATTGGTGTACTTGAGAAATTTTTTTAGTTTGAAATTAAAATGTCATGAAATTAATGTGAAATTATTATCAGAGTGTAAAAATATACTCTTAAAACAGAATAAAGAATTTTATAGGATCCATGATGGTTTAATAATATTTCTACTCTATATAGTAAATAGCACATGAACTAAACTAATACTGGAGTAGTGGAGAATTTTTTTTGTTTAAGGATGAAATGTGAAGAAATTAAATAGGAATTTTTATGAGTGTGTCAATGAATACTTCTAAAATAGAATATAAATTTTTATAATGACCCATGATAATTTAACAAAATTTATACTAACTATAGTATAGAGTTCACGCACCGAAGTAATACTGATGCAGCTAAAAAAAATGTTTAGTTTGAGATCAAAAAGTCAAGTAATTAGTGTGATAATTTTTATGAGTGTGTAAAAATTACTCCTAAAACATAACTCATACTTTTATGGTGTTCCATGATGATTTGATATAATTTATACTCAATATAGTATATAGCTCACGCACCAGACTAATACCAGTACAACTGAGAAAAATATTTAGTTTGAGATCAAAATATCAAGTAATTAATGTGATATTTTTATAATATAGTCAAAACATACTTCTAAAGTATAATACAAAACTTTGTAGTGGCCCATGGTAATTTGATACAATTTCTACTTAATATACTACACAGCTCATGCACACGCACTGGTCAGATACCATTGCAGTTGAGAAAATATTTAGTTTGAGGTTGAAATATAAAAAGAATAATGTGTATTTTTTATCTGAGTCTCAAAATATACTCATAATTTAAAATATAAAATTTATAGTGATCCTTTGTGATTTGATACAATTTCTACTATATAGCTAATGCACAACACAACTGAGATAAATCTTTAGTTCGAGGCAACCAATTAAAGTAAAATTTTATGCATGAGTCATAACACAAAATACAAAAGTTTGTAGAGACCCATGATGATCTGATATAATTTCTACTCAATATAATACATAGCACGTGTACCAGACTTATAACAGTGCAATTGAGAAAAATCGTTACTTTGAGGTCGAAATGTTAATCAATTTATGTGATATTTTAATGAGTGTGTCAAAACATACACCTAAAACAAAATAAAAAATTGTATGGTGACCCGTGATGATTTGATATAATTCATACTCAATATAAAACACAGCTCGCATAGTGGACTAATACTAGTGCAGTAAAAGAAAAAATATTTAATTTGAGATCAAAATCTCAACTAATTAAAGTAAATTTTTTATACTTATTATAAAGTAGAATAAAATATTTTATAGTTATCCATTGTGATTTGATACAATTTTTACTAAATATAGTACAAAACTCATGCACCGGAAATATACCATGCAGTTAAGAAATTTTTTTAGTTTGATGTTAAAATGTCAAAAAAAGAATATGATATCATTATGAGAATATCAAAACATACTCCTAAAATAGATTAAAAATTTTACGATGATCCGTGATGATTGGAGATAATTTCTACTCAACGTAGTACATAGTTCACGCTGGACTGCTTCTGGTACAACTGAGAAAAATATTTAGTTTGAAGTCGAAATGTTATGAAAATAATGTGAAATTATTATTAGAGTGTCCAAAATACACCTAAAATAGAATAGAAATTTTGATTCGGATTCATGATGGTTTGATAATATTTCTACACTTTATAGTATATAGCTCACGTACTAGACTTATACCGGTACAGCAGAACAAAATCTATAGTTTTAGGTCGAAATTTCAAAAAATTAAATAGAATTTTTTATGAGAGTAGAAACACATACTTATAAAAGTGATCCGTGATAATTTGATAAAATTTATATTCAATATAGTATACAGCTCATGCACCGGACTAATACCGATGCAGCTGAGAAAAATATTTAGTTTGAGGTTAAAATATCAATAAATTAATGTGATAATTTTTATGAGAGTGTCCAAACATGCTAAAAAAATTTGATACAAAATTTGATGGTAATCCATGATGATTTTATACAATTTCTCTCAATATAGTACACAGTTCACGCACCAGACTAATACCAGTGCAGCTGAGAAAATTCTTTGGTTTAGGGTCGAAATATCAAGAATGAATGTGATATTTTTATAATAGTATAAAAACATACTGTTAAAATAGATTACAAAGTTTTATGATGATCCATTATGATTGGATACAATTTTTACTCAATATAGTACACAGCTTATGTACCAGACTAATACTAGTGCAACAGAGAAACTTTTTTGTTTGAAGTTAAAATATCAAGAAATGAATGGGAAATTATTAATAGAGTGTGAAAATATACTTTTAAACTAGAATAAATTTTTTAATAGGGATCTATGTTGGTTTGATAATATTGCTACTCTATATAGTATATAATTCATACACCGGACTGATGCAAGTATAGTAGAGAAAAATCTTTAGTTTGATGTCAAAAATTTATGAAATTAAAGGGTAATTTTTATGAAAGTATCAAAACATACTTTTAAAATAAAATATAAATTTTTATAGTGATCCATAATAATTTGATAAAATTTCTACTCAATATAGTATACAGCTCATGTACCAAACTAATGCAGGTGCAATTGAGAAAAATATTTAGTTTGAGGTTGAAATATCAAGTAATTAATGTGATAATTTTTATGAGTGTGTAAAACATACTTATAAAACATAAATCATGATTTTATGGTCATCCACAATGATTTGATATGATTTATATTCAATATAATACACAGCTCACATATCTGGCTGATACCGATACAGCTGAGAAAAACCTTTAGTTTGAGATTAAAATATCAAATATTTTATCTGATATTTTAATAATATTGTCAGCACATACTTCTAATATAGAAAATAAAATTTTGTAGTGACCCATGATAATTTGATACAATTTCTGCTCAATATAGTAGATAGCTCACGCACTGGTCGATACCATTACAGCAGAGAAAAATTTTAGTTTGAGGCCAAAATATTAAAAAATTAATGTGACATTTATATCCGAGTGTAAAAACACACTCCTAAATTACAATACAGAATTTACAATCATCCATTGTAGTTTGATATAATTTTTACTCAATATAATATACAGCTCATGCACCAGACTAGTACTGGTGTAGTTGAGATAAATCTTTAGCTCGAGGTCAAAATATCAAACATTTAAAGTAAAATGTTTATGCGAGTATCATAAAACAGGATATAAAATTTTGTAGAGATGCATAGTAATTTGATTCAATTTCTTCTCAATATAATACATAACTCATGCACTAGACTTATATCAGTGCAACTATGAAAATTCTTGAGTTTAAAGTCAAAATGCCGAGCAATTAATATTATATTTTAATGAGAGTGTCAAAACATACTCCTAAAATGGAATAAAAATTTATGGTGACCCATAAAAATTTGATACAAATTTTACTCAATATAGTACATAGCTCATACACTGGACTAATGCCGGTGCAGCTGAGATAAATTTTTAGTTTGAGGTCAAAATATCAACTAATTAACGTGAATTTTTTGCACATGTCATAAAACATAATATAAAATTTTGTAGTGATTTATAGTGATTTGATACAATTTCTACACAATATAGAATACAGCTCATGCACCGAATATATCCGGTGCAGCTGAGAAAATTTTTTAGTTAGAGGTCGAAATATCAAGAAATTAATATTATATTTTTATGGGAGTGTCAAAATATACTCCTAAAATATATTATAAAAATTTATAATGATCCTTAGTTTTTGTGCTCAATATAATAGATAACTCACACACCGGACTAATGTCATTATTAGTGAGAAAAATCTATAATTTGAAGTCGAAATGTCAAAATTTAATGAGAAATTATTATCAAAGCGTAAAAATATACACATAAATTAGAATAAAATTTTTATTGGGTTCCATGATAGTTTGATAATGTTCTACTCTATATAATATGTAGCTCACATATCAGACTAATATCGTTGCAGCTGAGAAAATATTTTAGTTTGTGATCAAAATATCAATAATTTAAAGAGAAATTCTTTTGAAAGCGTCAACACATACTTCTAAAATATAATATAAATTTTTATAGTGATGCATAATAAATTGATAGAATCTCTAGTCAATATAGCATACAGCTCACGCAGCATACTTATACCGGTGTAGCTGAGAAGAATTTTTAGTTTGAAGTCGAAATGTCAAAAAATTATAGAAATTTTTTTATGAGAGTGTCAACACATACTTCTAAAATTGAATACAATTTTTTATATTGATCTATAATGATTTTATATCATTTTGACTCAATATAGTACATAGCTCACGTGCTGGACGGATATCGATGCAGGTGAGAAATTTTTCGTTTGAGATCAAAATATCAACTAATTATTGTGATATTTTTATGATATTGTCACCACATACACTTAAAATAGAATTTTAATTATTGTAGTCACCTATGGCAGTTTGATACAATTTTTACACAATATAGTAGACAGTTCATGCATAAGCCAAATGCTGGTGCAACTAAAATAATATTTAGTTTGTGATCGAAATATCAAGAAGTTAATATAAATTTTTTATCATAGTGTCAAAACATACTCCTAAATTAGAATACTAAATTATATAGTGATTCATTGTAGTTTAATACAATTTTTACTCAATATATTATGTAACTCATTCATAGGACCAATTACGATGCAGCTGAGATAAATATTTAGTTCGAGGTCAAAATCTCAACCAATTAAAGTTAAATTTCTGTGTGAGAATTATAAAATGGAATATTAAATTTTATGGTAATTCATGGTGATTTGATGCAAAATCTCAACAAATTAAAGTGAAATTCATATGCTAGAGTCATAAAATAGAATACAAAGTTTTGCATTACAATTTCTACTCAATATAAACACATCTCACTTACAGTACTTATACCGGTGCATCTGTGAAAAAATTTAGTTTGTAGTCGAAATGTCAAGAAATTAATATGAAGTTATTATAAGAGTGACAAAATATACTTCTAAAATAGAATAACCAATTTTATAAGGTTTCATGATAGTTTGATAATGTTTCTACTCTATGAAATATATAGCTCACCTACCAGACTTATACCGATGCAGCTGAGAAAAATATTTAGTTTGTGGTAAAAAATATCAAGAATTTAAAATTTTTTTTATGAGTGTGTCAACACATACTTTTAAAATAAAATACAAATTTTTATTGTAATCCATGATAATTTGATAAAATTTCTAGTCAATATAGTACACAGCTCACACAACATAATAGCTGAGAAAAATCTTTAGCTTGAAGTCGAAATATCAAGAAATTAATAGCTGAGTGTAATTTCTAAAATAGAATACATTTTTCTATAGTGATCTATAATGATCTAATACAATTTCAACTTAATATAATACACTGCTCATGCACCAGACTTATATTGGTGTAGGTGAGAAACGTTTTTGTTTAACATCAAAATATCAACTAATTATTATGATATTATCACCACATACTCATAAAATAGAATTCAAAATTTTGTAATGACCCGTGGTGATTTGATCAATTTTTAATTAATATAGTACACAATTTGCACACTAATCAGATACCGGTGCAGCTGAGAAAAATCGTTAGTTTGATGTCGAAATATTATGAAATTAATGCATAATTTTTATCATAGTGTTTAAATACACTCCTAAATTAGAATACAGAATTATATAGCGATCCATCGTAATTTGATACCATTTTTACTCAACGTATTAAATAACTCGCGCTCCGGATCAATAACAGTGCAGCTAAGATAAATCCTTTGTTTGAGGTTAAAATTTCAACCAATTAAATTTTTTTTTTGCAAGCACTATAAATAGAATAAAAAATTTTATAGTGATCACTGGTGATTTAATGCAAAATCTCAACCAATTAAAGTAAAATTCTTGCACTGGTGTAGTTGAGAAAAATCTTTAATGTGATAAAAAATAGATATGATACAATTTCTACTTAATATAATACAAAATTTTGCATTTATCCATAGTAATATAATATAATTTCTACTTATAATAATACACAGCTTATTCACCGGACTTGTACTGGTGTAGTTGAGAAAAATGTTTAGTTTGTACTCAAAATTACAAGTAATTAATGTGATGTTTTTATAAGAGCATCAAAACATACTCCTAAAGTAGATTAGAAAATTTTAAAATGATCCATAATAATTGGATATAATTTTCACTCAATATAGTACACAACCCATGCACCAGACTAATACCGGTGTAGCTGAGAAAAATATATAGTTTCAACTCAAAATATCAAGAAATTAATATGAAATTATTACCAAAGTGTCAAAACTTATTCCTGAAATAGATTAAAAAGTTTTGTAGGGATCCACGATGGTTTAATAATGTTTCTACTCTATATAGGATATAGCACGCACACAGGACTGATTTCGGTGCAGCTGAGAAAAAGTTTAGTTTGAGGTCAAAATTTTAAGAAATTAAAAAGAAATTTTTATGAGAGTATCAATACATACTTATAAAATAGAATACAATTTTATAGTGATCCATGCTAATTTAATAAAGTTTCTACTTAATATTGTATACAACTCATGCACCGAATTTATACTAATGCAGTTGAAAAAAATTTTAATTTGATGTCCAAATGTCAAGAAATTAATGTAATAATTTTTGTAAGTATGTAAACACATAGTCCTAAAATATAATACAAAATTTTATGGTGGTCGATGAAAATTTGATATAATTTCTACTTAATATAATACACAGCTCACGTACTAAACTGATTCTAGTACAGTTGAGAATTTTTTTTAGTTTGGTGTAAAAATATCAACTAATTCATAAGAAATTTTTATGAGAGTGTCAACACATACTCCTAAAATGGAATGCAAAACTTTGTAGTGACCCATGGTGATTTGATACAATTTTTACTCAATATAGCATAGAATCCATGCACAAGTGCAGCTGAGAAAATTTTTTGGTCTGAGATTAAAATATCAAGAAATTAATGTAATTATTTTGTTAGAGTGTCAAATAGACTCCTAAATTAGAAAATAGAATTTTATAGTGATTTATGGTGGTTCGATACAATTTCTACTCAACATAATTAATATCCCACACACCGAACTACTACCGGTGCAGCTGAGATAAAATTTTAGTTTGAGGTTCAAAATCTCAACCAACTATAGTAAAATTTTTATGCGAGTGTTATAAAGCAGAATACAAAATTTTATAGTGATCCATTATAATTTGATACAATATCTACATAATATAGTACACAGCTTAAGAACCAGACTTATACTGATGTAACTAAGAAATTTTTTTAGTTTTAAGTTGAAATGTCAAGAAATTAATGTGATATATTTATGAGAGTGTAAAAAAAAACTCATAAAATTTATTATAAAACTTTAAGATAATTCATGATGATTTGATATAATTTATACTCAATATATTATACAGCTCACGCACCGCACTAATACCAGTGCAGCGGAGAAAAATCATTAGTTTGAAGTTGAAATGTCAAGAAACTAATGTGAAATTATTATCAAAGTGTAAAAAAGTACTCCTAAAATAAAATAAAAATGTTAGAGACCCATGATGGTTTGATAATATTTCTTTTCAATATAAAATATAGCTAAGGCATCGAGTTGATACTAATGCAGCCGAGTAAAATTTTTCGTTTGAGTCGAAATATGAAGAAATTAGAGAGAAACTTTTATGAGAGTGTAAACACATACTGCTAAAATAAAATATAAAATTTTATAATGATATGTGATAATTTGATAAAATATCTACTCAACGAAATATACAACTCACGCACCGGACTCATGTTGGTGCCGGTAAGAAAAATCTTTAGTTTGAGATTGAAATTTTAAGAAATAAATGTGAAATTTTTATGAGAGAGTAAAAGCATACTCCTAAAATAGATACAAAATTTTGTAATGACCCATGGTAATTTGATATAATTTTGCTCAATATAGTACACAGCTTACACTCCGGTCCAATACCAATGTAGTTGATAAAATCTTTATTACGAGGTCAAAATATCAAGAAATTAATGAAATTTTTTTATGAGAGTGTGAAAACATACTCCTAAATTAGAATAAATTTTTTTTATTGTGATCCATAGTGGTTTGGTATAATTTTTACTCATTGTATTATATAGCTCACGCACTAGACTAATATTGCAGTAACTATGATAAATATTTAGTTTGAGATCAAAATCTAAACCAATTAAAGTGAAATTTTTATGCGAGTGAAACACATACTTCCTTTGATATAATTTCTACTCAATCTAATACACAATTGTTGCACCGGACTTATACTCGTGCAGCTGAGAAAAATCTTTAGTTTGATATCGAAATGTCAAGAAATTAATATGATATTTTATTAGAGTATCAAAATATACTTCTAAAATAGATTAAATAAATTATTATGATTCATGATGATTTGTTACAATTTCTACACAATATAGCATATAGTTTACACAACTGACTTATACCAGTACAGCTAAAAAAAATATTTCAAAATGTCAAGAAAAATATAAAATTATTATTAGACTGTTAAAACATACTTCTAAAATAGAACTAAAATAGTATACATCTCATGCAACGGAGTGATAGTGGTGTAGTTAAGAACAATTCTAAGTTCAAGATCGAAATGTAAAGAAATTAAAGAGAGATTTTTATGAGGGTGTCAACACATACTCTTAAAATAGAATACCAAAATTTTATAGTGATCCTTGTTGATTTGATGAAATTTCCATTCAATATAGTACACTGCTCAAGCTCGGGACCAAAACAGATGCAGCAGAGAAAAATAATTAGTTTGAAGTTGGAATGTCAAGAAATAATGTGAAATTATTACCATAGTGTCAAAACATACTCCAAAAATTGAATAAAAAAAATATTATAGTGATCCATGATGATTTTATAATATTTCTACCCAACATAGTATAAAACTGATGAACAAGACTAATATCGGTGCAGTTGAGAAAAATATTTAGTTTGTGATTGAAATATTAAGAAATTAAAGAGAAATTTTATGAGAGTGTAAACATATACTCCTAAAATAGAATACAAATTTTCATAGAAATCCGTGACAATTTGATAAAGTATCTAATCAATATAGTATACAGTTCACGCACCGAGCTTATGCCAGTGCAGCTAAGAAAATTTTTTAGTTTGACGTCGAAATTTCAAGTTATTAATGTGATATTTTTATGAGAGAGTTAAAGCATACTCCTAAAATGGATGCAAAATTATGTGGTGACCCATGGTCATTTGTTATAATTTTTACTTAATATAGTACATAGCTCACGCCCTGGTCAAATACCGATTCAGTTGAGAAAATTTTTAATATGAGGTTGAAATATCAAGAAATTAATGTGAAATTTTTATCAGAGTGTCAAAACATACTTCTAAATTAGAATAAAGAATTTTAAGTGATCCATAGTGGTTTATACAATTTCTACTCATTATAGTATATAACTCACGCATCGGAATAATATCGGTGCAGCTGTGATAAATATTTAATTTGAGATCAAAATCTCAACCAATTAAAGTAAAATTTTATGTGAGTGTCAATACATACTCCCAAAATATAATACAAAATTCTATAGTGATCCTTGTTGAATTGGTGAAATTTCTATTTAATATAATATACAACTCACAGTCGAGACCAATATAGAAGCAGTTGAGAAAAGTAATTAGTTTGAAATTAGAATGTTAAGAAATAATGTGAAATTATTATCAGAGTGTAAAAACATACTCCAAAAATTGAATAAAAATTATTATAGTTATCCATGATGATTTTATAATATTTCTACCCAATATAGTATAAAGCTCTTGCACCGGACTAATATCGGTACAGCTTAGAAAAATCTTTAGTTTGAGGTCATAATGTCAAGAAATTAAAGAGAAATTTTTATGAGAGTATAAATTTATACTTCTAAAATAGAATAAAAATTTTTATAGTGATCCGTAACAATTTGATAAAATTTCTAATCAATACAGTATGCAGCTCACGCACTAGACTTATGCCAGTGAAGCTAAGAAAAATTTTAGTTGGAGGTCGAAATTTCAAGAAATTAATGTGATATTTTTTTGGAAGAGTCAAAGTATAATTCTTAAATGGATACAAAATTTTGTGGTGACCCATGGTAATTTGATATAATCTTTACTTAATATAGTACACAGATCATGCTCTCGTCTAATACCGATTCAGTTGAAAAACTCTTTAGTATGAGATTGAAATATCAAGAAATTAATGTAAAATTTTTATCATAGTGTAAAAACTTATTCCTAAATTGGAATACAGAATTTTATAATGATCAATAGTAGTTTGATACAATTTCTACTTATTATAGTATATAGTTCACACATCAAAATAATACCGGTGCAGCTGAGGTAAATCTTAATTTGAGATCAAAATCTCAACCAGTGAAAGTGAAATTTTTATGCAAGTGTCAACACATGCTTCCAAAATAAAATACAAAATTTTATAGTGATCCATAAAGTTTTTACTTAATGTAGTACACCTCATGCACCGGACTTATACTGGTGTAGCTGAGAAAAATCTTTAGTTTGAGATTGAAATGGCAAACAATTAATATGATATTTTTATTAGAGTGTCAAAATATACTACTAAAATAGAATACAAAAATTTATTATAATCCATGATGATTTGTTATATTTTCTATACAATATAATAAATAGTTTTGCACCGGACTTATACCGGTACAGCTGAGAAAAATATTTAGTTTTATGTCAAAATGTTAAGAAATAATGTTAAATTATTATTAGAGTGTCAAAATACTCTCCTAAAATAGAATTAAATACTTTATAGTGATCAATGATGGTTTGATGATACTTTTACTCAATGTAGTAGCTCACACAACAGAGTGATAGCAGTGTAGTTAAGAACAATCCTTAGTTCGAGGTCGAAATGTAAAGAAATTAAAGAGAGATTTTTATGAGAGTGTTAACACTTACTGCTAAAACATAATACAAAGATTTTATAGTGATCTATATTGATTTGATGAAATTTTTACTCATTATAGTACACTGCTCACACTTAGGACCAATACATGCTTAACTGCAAAAAATAATTAGTTTGAGATTGGAAAGTCAAAAAATAATGGGAAATTATTATCGTAGTGCCAAAACATACTCCAAAAATTGAATAAAAAAATTTATTATAGTCATCCATGATGGTTTTATAATATTTCTACCCAACATAGTATAAAACTCATGCATAGGAATAATATCAAGGCAGCTGAGAAATAAATCTTTAGTTTGAGAATGAAATGTCAAGAAATTAAAGAGAAGTTTTTATGGCAGTGTAAACATATACTCCTAAAATAGAATGCAAGTTTTCATAGTGATCCGTGATAATTTGATCAAATTTCTAATCAATATAGTATACAGTTTACGCACCAGCGTAATAAGAAATTAAATTTTTTTTATGGGAGTTTAAACGTATACACCTAAAATAGAATACAAGTTTTCAAAGTGATCTGTGATAATTTGATAAAATTTCTAATCAATATAGTATATAGCACACACACCGAGCTTATGCCGGTGCAGCTAAGAAAAAATCTTAGTTTGAGGTCAAAATCTAAAGCAATTAATGTGATATTTTTATGAGAGAGTCAAAGCATACTCCTTAAATAGATGCAAAAATTTGTGGTGACCCATGGTGATTTAATATAATTTTTACTTAATATAGTTCACAGCTCAGGCTCTGGTCTAATACCGATTCAGTTGAGAAAATCTTTAGCATGAGGTTGAAATATTGATAAATTAACGTGAAATTTTTATTAGTGTGTCAAAATATGTTTCTAAATTAGAATACAAAATCTTATAGTGATCTATAGTGGTTTGATATAATTTCTACTCATTGTAGTATATAACTCACGCATCAGAATAATACTGGTGCAGTTGAGATAAACTTTAGTTTGAGATCATAACTCATGCATTGTAGTGGTTTGATATAATTTCTACTCATTATAGTATATAACTCACGCATCAGAATAATACTGGTGCAGTTGAGATAAACTTTAGTTTGAGATCAAAATCTCATCCAATGAAAGTGAAATTTTATGCAAGTGTCAACACATATTTCCAAAATAGAATACAAAATTTTATAGTTATCTATAGTGATTTGATAAAACGTTTACTCAATATAGTACACACCTCATGCATCGGACTTATCTAGTGCAGCTGGAAAAAATGTTTAGTTTGAAGTCGAATTATTAACCAATTAATATGATATTTTATGAGAGTGTCAAAATATACTGATAAAATCGAATACAAAAAGTTATTATAATCAATGATGATTTGTTATAATTTCTACAAATATAGTACACAATTTACGCACCAAACTCATACGGTACAACTTAAAAAAATCTTTAGTTTTATGCCAAAATATTAAGAAATAATGTGAAATTATTATTAGAGTGTCAAAATACTCTTATAAACTATAATTAAATACTTTACAGTGATCAATGATTGTTTGATAATATTTCAACTCAATGTTGTATATAGCTCACGCAACGGAGTGATAGTTGTGTAGTTAAGAACAATTTTTAGTTTGAGATCGAAATATCAAGAAATTAAAGAGAGATTTTTATGAGAGTGTCAACACATACTCTTAAAATATAATATAAAAATTTTATAGTAATTTATATTGATTTGATCAGATTTCTACTCAATACAATACATTTCCCACGCTTGGGACCAATACATGTGCAGCTGAGAAAAATAATTAGTTTTAGGTTGGAATGTCAAGAAATAATGTGAAAATATTATCATAGTGCTAAATGATACTCCAAAAATTGAATAAATTTTTTTATAGTTATCCATGATGGTTTTATAATATTTCTACCCAATATAGTATAAAGCTCATACAAGACTAATATCGATGCAACTAAGAAAAATTATTCGTTTGAGGTCGAAATATCAAGAAATTAAAGAGAATTTTTATGGGAGTGTAAACATATACTCCTAATATAGAATACAAATTCTCATAGTGATCCGTGGCAATTTGATAAAATTTCTAATCAATATAGTATGCAACTCACGCACCTAGCTTATGCCGGTGACGCTAAGAAAAATCTTTAGTTTGAAGACAAAATTTTAAGCAATTAATGCTATATTTTTATGAGAGAGTAAAAGAATACTCCTAAAATAGATGCAAAATTTTTTGGTCTCCCATGGTGACACTCTGGTAATGTTTATAATTTTTATTTAATATAGTACAAGCTCACGCTTTGGTCAAATACCGATTCAGTTGAGAAAATCTTTAGTATGAGGTTGAAATGTTAAGAAATTAATGTGAAATTTTTATCAAATTGTCTAAACATACTCTAAATTAGAATACAGAATTTTATAGTGATCCATAGTAGTTTGATACAATTTCCACTCATTGTAGTATATAGCTCATGCTTCGAAAAAACACTGGTGCAGCAATGATAAATATTTAGTTTGAGATTAAAATCTCAACCAATTAAAGTAAAATTTTTATGCGAGTGTCAATACATACTCACAAAATAGAATACAAAATTTTGTAGTGATTCATGGTGATTTGATATAGTACACAACTCATGTATCGGACTTATACTGGTGTAGCGGAGAAAAATATTTAGTTTGAGATAGAAATATCAAGCAATTAATGTGATATTTTATTAGAGTATTAAAACAAATTTCTAAAACACAATACAAAATACACAAGTATTCCTTAAGCTAAGGTTCATAAAACAAAATACAAAAGTTTGTAGAGATTCATGATGATCTGAGATAATTTCTACTCAATATAATACATAGCACGTGCACCAGACTTATAACAGTGCAATTGAGAAAAATCGTTACTTTGAGGTCGAAATGTTAAGAAATTTATGTGATATTTTAATGAGTGTGTAAAAACATACACCTAAAACAAAATAAAAAATTGTATTGTGACCCGTGATGATTTGATATAATTCATACTCAATATAAAACACAGCTCGCATAGTGGACTAATACCAGTGCAGTAAAAGAAAAAATATTTAATTTGAGATCAAAATCTCAACTAATTAAAGTAATTTTTTTATACTTATTATAAAGTAGAATAAAATATTTTATAGTTATCCATTGTGATTTGATACAATTTTTACTAAATATAGTACAAAACTCATGCACCGGAAATATACCATGCAGTTAAGAAATTTTTTTAGTTTGATGTTAAAATGTCAAAAAAAGAATATGATATTATTATGAGAATATCAAAACATACTCCTAAAATAGATTAAAAATTTTATTATGATCCGTGATGATTGGAGATAATTTATACTCAACGTAGTACATAGTTCACGCCTGACTGCTTCTGGTACAACTGAGAAAAATATTTAGTTTGAAGTCGAAATGTTATGAAAATAATGTGAAATTATTATTAGAGTGTCGAAAATACACCTAAAATAGAATAGAAATTTTGATTCGGATTCATGATGGTTTGATAACATTTCTACACTTTATAGTAGCTCACGTACTAGACTTATACTGGTACAACAGAACAAAATCTATAGTTTTAGGTCGAAATTTCAAAAAATTAAATAGAATTTTTTATGAGAGTAGAAACACATACTTATAAAAGTGATCCGTGATAATTTGATAAAATTTCTATTCAATATAGTATACAGCTCATGCACCGGACTAATACCGATGCAGCTGAGAAAAATATTTAGTTTGAGGTTAAAATATCAATAAATTAATGTGATAATTTTTATGAGAGTGTCCAAACATGCTAAAAAAATTTGATACAAAATTTGATGGTAATCCATGATGATTTTATACAATTTCTCTCAATATAGTACACAGTTCACGCACCAGACTAATACCAGTGCAGCTGAGAAAATTCTTTGGTTTAGGGTCGAAATATCAAGAAATAAATGTGATATTTTTATAATAGTATAAAAACATACTGTTAAAATAGATTACAAAGTTTTATGATGATCCATTATGATTGGATACAATTTTTACTCAATATAGTACACAGCTCATGTATCAGACTAATACTAGTGCAGAGAAACTTTTTTGTTTGAAGTTAAAAATATCAAGAAATGAATGTGAAATTATTAATAGAGTGTGAAAATATACTTTTAAACTAGAATAAATTTTTTAATAGGGATCTATGTTGGTTTGATAATATTGCTACTCTATATTGTATATAATTCATACACCGGATTGATACAAGTATAGTAGCGAAAAATGTTTAGTTTGATGTCAAAAATTTAAGAAATTAAAGGGTAATCTTTATGAAAGTATAAAACATAATTTTAAAATAAAATATAAATTTTTATAGTGATCCATAATAATTTGATAAAATTTCTACTCAATATACTATACAGCTCATGTACCAAACTAATGCAGGTGCAATTGAGAAAAATATTTAGTTTGAGATTGAAATATCAAGTAATTTATGTGATAATTTTTATGAGTGTTTAAAACATACTTATAAAACATAAATCATGATTTTATGGTGATCCACACTGATTTGATATGATTTATATTCAATATAATACACAGCTCACACATCGGGCTGATACGGATACAGCTGCGAAAAATATTTAGTTTGAAATTAAAATATCAAATATTTTATCTGATATTTTAATAATATTTTCAGCACATACTGCTAATATAGAAAATAAAATTTTGTAGTGACCCATGATAATTTGATACAATTTCTTCTCAATATAGTAGATAGCTCACGCACTGGTCAGATACCATTACAGCAGAGAAAATTTAAAAAATTAATGTGACATTTATATCAAAGTGTAAAAACATACTCCTAAATTACAATACAAAATTTACAATCATCCATTGTAGTTTGATATAATTTTTACTCAATATAGCATACAGCTCATGCACCATACTAGTACTGGTGTAGTTGAGATAAATCTTTAGTTCGAGGTCAAAATATCAAATATTTAAAGTAAAATTTTTATGCGAGTGTCATAAAACAGGATATAAAATTTTATAGAGATGCATAGTGATTTGATTCAATTTCTTCTCAATATAATACATAACTCATGCACTAGACTTATATCACTGCAGCTCTGAAAATTCTTTAGTTTAAGGTCAAAATGCCAAGCAATTAATATGATATTTTAATGAGAGTGTCAAAACATACTCTTAAAATGGAATAAAAATTTACGGTGACCCATAATAATTTGATACAAATTTTACTCAATATAGTACATAGCTCATACACTAGACTAATGCCGGTGCAGTTGAGATAAATTTTTAGTTTGAGTTCAAAATATCAACTAATTAACGTGAATTTTTTGCACATGTCATAAAACATAATATAAATTTTTGTACTGATTCATAGCGATTTGATATAATTTCTACTCAATATAGAATACAGCTCATGCACCGGATATATTCCTGTGCAGCTGAGAAAAATGTTTAGTTAGATGTCGAAATATCAAGAAATTAATATTATATTTTTATGGAAGTGTCAAAATATACTCCTAAAATATATTATAAAAATTTATAATGATCCTTAGTTTTTGTGCTCAATATAATACATAACTCACGCACCGGACTAATGCCATTACTAGTGAGAAAAATCTATAATTTGAAGTCGAAATGTCAAAATTTAATGAGAAATTATTATCAAAGCGTAAAAATATACTCATAAATTAGAATAAAATTTTTGTAGGGTTCCATGATAGTTTGATAATGTTCTACTCTATATAATATATAGCTCACATATCAGACTAATATCGATGCAGCTGAGAAAATATTTTAGTTTGTGGTCAAAATATCAATAATTTAAAGAGAAATTCTTATGAAAGCGTCAACACATAATTCTAAAATAGAATATAAATTTTTATAGTGATGCATAATAAATTGATAAAATCTTTAGTCAATATAGTATACAGCTCACGCAGCATACTTATACCAGTGTAGCTGAGAAGAATTTTTAGTTTGAAGTCGAAATGTCAAAATATTATAGAAATTTTTTTATGAGAGTGTCAACACATACTTCTAAAATTGAATACAATTTTTTATATTGATCTATAATAATTTCATATCATTTCGACTCACTATAGTACATAGCTCACGTGCTGGACAGATATCGATGCAGGTGAGAAATTTTTCGTTTGAGATCAAAATATCAACTAATTATTGTGATATTTTTATTATATTGTCACCAAATACACCTAAAATTGAATTTTAATTATTGTAGTGACCCATGGCAATTTGATACAATTTTTATACAATATAGTAGACAGTTCATGCACAAGTCAAATGCTGGTGCAGCTAAAATAATATTTAGTTTGTGATTGAAATATCAAGAAGTTAATGTAAATTTTTTTATCATAGTGTCAAAACATACTCCTAAATTAGAATACTAAATTATATAGTGATTCATTGTAGTTTAATACAATTTTTACTCAATATATTATGTAACTCACGCATAGGACCAATTACGATGCAGCTGAGATAAATATTTAGTTCGAGGTCAAAATCTCAACCAATTAAAGTGAAATTTCTGTGTGAGCATTATAAAATAGAATATAAAATTTTAGTGTAATTCATGGTGATTTGATGCAAAATATCAACAAATTAAAGTGAAATTCTTATGCTAGAGTCATAAAATAGAATACAAAGTTTTGCATTACAATTTCTACTCAATATAAACACATCTCACTTACCGTACTTATACCGGTGCATCTGTGAAAAAATTTAGTTTGTAGTCGAAATGTCAAGAAATTAATATGAAGTTATTATAAGAGTGACAAAATATACTTCTAAAATAAAATAACCAATTTTATAAGGTTCCATGATAGTTTGATAATGTTTCTACTCTATGAAATATATAGCTCACCTAGCAGACTGATACCGATGCAGCTGAGAAAAATATTTAGTTTGTGGTAAAAATGTCAAGAATTTAAAAATAAATTTTTATGAGTGTGTCAACACATACTTTTAAAATAGAATACAAATTTTTATAGTGATCCATGATAATTTGATAAAATTTCTAGTCAATATAGTACATAGCTCACACAACATAATAGCTGAGAAGAATATTTAGTTTGAAGTCGAAATATCAAGAAATTAATAGCTGAGTGTCATTTCTAAAATAGAATACATTTTTCTATAGTGAACTATAATGATTTAATATAATTTCAACTTAATATAATACACTGCTCATGCACCGGACTTATATTGGTGTAGGTGAGAAATGTTTTTGTTTAACATCAAAATATCAACTAATTATTATGATATTATCACCACTTATTCCTAAAATAGAATTCAGAATTTTGTAATGAACTGTGGTGATTTGATCAATTTTTACTTAATATAGTACACAATTCGCACACTAATTAATACCGGTGTAGCTGAGAAAAATCGTTAGTTTGAGGTCGAAATATTAAGAAATTAATGCTAATTTTTATCATAGTGTTAAAATACACTTCTAAATTAGAATACAGAATTATATAGCGATCCATTGTAATTTGATACCATTTTTACTCAATGTATTAAATAACTCGCGCACCGGATCAATAACAGTGCAGCTAAGATAAATCCTTTGTTTGAGGTTAAAATTTCAACTAATTAAAATTTTTTTTTTGCAAGCACTATAAATAGAATAAAAAATTTTATAGTGATCACTGGTGATTTAATGCAAAATCTCAACCAATTAAAGTAAAATTCTTGCACTGGTGTAGTTGATAAAAATCTTTAATGTGATAAAAAATTAATATGATATAATTTCTACTTAATATAATACAAAATTTTGCATTTATCCATAGTAATATAATACAATTTCTACTTAATATAATACACAGCTTATTCACCGGACTTTTCTGGTGTAGTTGAGAAAAATCTTTAGTTTGTGGTCAAAATGTCAAGTAATTAATGTGATGTTTTTATAAGAGCATCAAAACATACTCCTAAAGTAGATTAGAAAATTTTATGATGATTCATAATAATTGGATATAATTTCCACTCAATATATTACATAACCCATGCACCAGACTAATACCGGTGTAGCTAAGAAAAATATATAGTTTCAACTCAAAATATCAAGAAATTGATATGAAATTATTACCAAAATGTCAAAAATTATTCCTGAAATAGATTAAAAAGTTTTGTAGGGATCCACGATGGTTTAATAATATTTCTACTCTATATAGTATATATCACGCACACCAGACTGATTTCGGTGCAGCTGAGAAAAAGTTTAGTTTGGGGTCAAAATTTTAAGAAATTAAAAAGAAATTTTTATGAGAGTATCAATACGTACTTATAAAATAGAATACAATTTTATAGTGATCCATGCTAATTTAATAAAGTTTCTACTTAATATTGTATACAACTCATGCACCGAATTTATACTAGTGCAGTTGAAAAAAAATTTAATTTGATGTCCAAATGTCAAGAAATTAATGTAATAATTTTTGTAAGTATGTAAACACATAGTCCTAAAATATAATACAAAATTTTATGGTGGTCGATAAAAATTTAATATAATTTCTACTTAATATAATACACAGCTCACGTACTAAACTAATTCTAGTACAGTTGAGATTTTTTTTTAGTTTGGTGTAGAAATATCATCTAATTCATAAGAAATTTTTATGAGAGTGTCAACACATACTCCTAAAATGGAATGCAAAACTTTTTAGTGACCCATAGTGATTTGATACAATTTTTGCTCAATATAGCATACAATCCATGCACAAGTGCAGCTGAGAAAAATTTTTGGTCTGAGAATAAAATATCAAGAAATTAATGTAATTTTTTTGTTAGAGTATAAAATAGACTCCTAAATTAGAAAATAGAATTTTATAGTGATTTATGGTTGTTCGATACAATTTCTAGTCAACATAATTAATAGCCCACACACCGAACTACTACCGGTGCAGCTGAGATAAAATTTTAGTTTGAGGCTCAAAATCTCAACCAACTATAGTAAAATTTTTATGCGAGTTTCATAAAGGAGAATACAAAATTTTATAGTGATCCACTGTAATTTGATACAATATCTACTTTAGTACACAGCTCAAGAACCAGACTTATACTGATGTAACTAAGAAATTTTTTTAGATTTAAGGTTAAATGTCAAGAAATTAAAGTGATATATTTATGAGAGTGTCAAAAAAAACTCATAAAATTTATTATAAAACTTTAAGATGATTCATGATGATTTGATATAATTTATACTCAATATCGTATACAGCTCACACATCGAACTAATACCAGTGCAGCGGAGAATAATCATTAGTTTGAAGTTGAAATGTCAAGAAACTAATGTGAAATTATTATCAAAGTGTAAAAAAGTACTCCTAAAATAAAATAAAAATGTTCGAGACCCATGATGGTTTGATAATATTTCTTTTCAATATAAAATATAGCTAAGGCATCGGGTTGATACTAATGCAGCTGAGTAAAATTTTTAGTTTGAGTCGAAAAATGAAGAAATTAAAGAGAAACTTTTATGAGAGTGTAAACACATCCTCCTAAAATAAAATATAAAATTTTATAATTATATGTGATAATTTGTTAAAATATCTACTCAACGAAATATTCAACTCACGCACCGGACTCATGTTGGTGTCGGTAAGAAAAATCTTTAGTTTGAGATTGATATTTTAAGCAATTAATGTGATATTTTTATGAGAGAGTAAAAGCATACTTCTAAAATAAATACAAAATTTTGTAATGACCCATGGTAATTTGAAATAATTTTGCTCAATATAGTACACAGCTTACACTCCAGTCCAATAACAATGCAGTTGAGAAAATCTTTAGTACGAGGTTAAAATATCAAGAAATTAATAAATTTTTTTTATCAGAGTGTGAAAACATACTCCTAAATTAGAATAAAATTTTTTATTGTGATCCATGGTGGTTTGGTATAATTTTTACTCATTGTATTATATAGCTCACACACTGGACTAATATTGCAGTAATTATGATAAATATTTAGTTTGAGATCAAAATCTAAACCAATTAAAGTGAAATTTTTATGTGAGTGAAACACATACTTCCAAAATAGAATACAAAATTTTTTAGTGATCCATAGTGATTTGATATAATTTCTACTCAATCTAGTACACAATTGTTGCACCAGACTTATACTCGTGCAGCTGAGAAAAATCTTTAGTTTGATATCGAAATGTCATAAAATTAATGTGATATTTTATTAGAGTATCAAAACATGCTTCTAAAATAGATTAAATAAATTATTATGATCCATGATGATTTGTTACAGTTTCTACACAATATAGCATATAGTTTACACAACTGACTTATACAGCTGAGAAAAATATTTCAAAATGTCAAGAAAAATATAAAATTATTATTAGACTGTAAAAACATACTTCTAAAATAGAACTAAAATAGTATACATCTCATGCAACGGAGTGATAGTGGTGTAGTTAAGAACAATTCTAAGTTCGAGATCGAAATGTAAAGAAATTAACGAGAGATTTTTATGAGGGTGTCAACACATACTCTTAAAATAAAATACCAAAATTTTGTATTGATCCTTGTTGATTTGATGAAATTTCCATTCAATATAGTACACTGCTCAAGCTCGGGACCAAAACAGATGCAGCAGAGAAAAATAATTAGTTTGAAGTTGGAATGTCAAGAAATAATGTGAAATTATTACCATAGTGTCAAAACATACTCCAAAAATTGAATAAAAAAAATATTATAGTGATCCATGATGATTTTATAATATTTCTACCCAACATAGTATAAAACTGATGAACAAGACTAATATCGGTGCAGTTGAGAAAAATATTTAGTTTGTGATTGAAATATTAAGAAATTAAAGAAAAATTTTATGAGAGTGTAAACATGTACTCCTAAAATAGAATACAAATTTTCATAGAGATCTGTGATAATTTGATAAAGTATCTAATCAATAGAGTATACAGTTCACGCACCGAGCTTATGCCAGTGCAGCTAAGAAAATTTTTTAGTTTGACGTCGAAATTTCAAGTAATTAATGTGATATTTTTATGAGAGAGTCAAAGCATACTCCTAAAATAGATGCAAAATTATGTGGTGACCCATGGTCATTTGTTATAATTTTTACTTAATATAGTACATAGCTCACGCTCTGGTCAAATACCGATTCAGTTGAGAAAATTTTTAATATGAGGTTGAAATATCAAGAAATTAATGTGAAACTTTTATCAGAGTGTCAAAACATACTTCTAAATTAGAATAGAGAATTTTATAGTGATCCATAGTGGTTTATACAATTTCTACTCATTATAGTAATAGCTCACGAATCGGAATAATATCGGTGCAGCTGTGATAAATATTTAGTTTGAGATCAAAATCTCAACCAATTAAAGTAAAATTTTATGTGAGTGTCAATACATACTCCCAAAATATAATACAAAATTCTATAGTGATCCTTGTTGAATTGATGAAATTTCTATTCAATATAATATACAACTCACAGTCGAGACCAATATAGAAGCAGTTGAGAAAAGTTATTAGTTTGAATTTGGAATGTTAAGAAATAATGTGAAATTATTATCACAGTGTAAAAACATACTCCAAAAATTGAATAAAACTTATATAGTTATACTCCAAAAATTGAATAATATTTCTACCCAACATAGTATAAAACTCATGCACAGGACTAATAATATCGAGGCAGCTGAGAAATAAATCTTTAGTTTGAGAATGAAATGTCAAGAAATTAAAGAAAAGTTTTTATGGCAGTGTAAACATATACTCCCAAAATAGAACGCAAGTTTTCATAGTGATCCGTGATAATTTGATTAAATTTCTAATCAATATAGTATACAGTTTACGCACCAGCATAATAAGAAATTAAATTTTTTTATGGGAGTTTAAACGTATACACCTAAAATAGAATACAAGTTTTTAAAGTGATCTGTGACAATTTGATAAAAGTTCTAATCAATATAGTATATAAAACACGCACCAAGCTTATGCCGGTGCAGCTAAGAAAAAAATCTTAGTTTGAGGTCAAAATCTAAAGCAATTAATGTGATATTTTTATAAGAGAGTCAAAGCATACTCCTTAAATAGATGCAAAAATTTGTGGTAACCTATGGTGATTTGATATAATTTTTACTTAATATAGTTCACTGCTCACGCTCTGGTCTAATACCGATTTAGTTGAGAAAACATTTAGCATGAGGTTGAAATATTGATAAATTAATGTGAAATTTTTATTAGTGTGTCAAAATATGCTTCTAAATTAGAATACAAAATCTTATAGTGATCTATAGTGGTTTGATATAATTTCTACTCATTGTAGTATATAACTCACGTATCAGAATAATACTGGTGCAGTCGAGATAAACGTTAGTTTGAGATCAAAATCTCAACCAATGAAAGTGAAATTTTATGCAAGTGTCAACACATATTTCCAAAATAGAATACAAAATTTTATAGTTATCCATAGTGATTTGATAAAACGTTTACTCAATATAGTACACACCTCATGCATCGGACTTATACTAGTGCAGCTGAGAAAAATATTTAGTTTGAAGTCGAAATGTCAACCAATTAATATGATATTTTATGAGGGTGTCAAAATATACTGATAAAATAGAATACAAAAAGTTATTATAATTAATGATGATTTGTTACAATTTCTACAAATATAGTACACAGTTTACGCACCAAACTCATACAGGTACAGCTTAGAAAAATCTTTATTTTTATGTCAAATTATTAATAAATAATGTGAAATTATTATTAGAGTGTCAAAATACTCTTATAAACTATAATTGAATACTTTACAGTGATCAATGATTGTTTGATAATATTTCAACTCAATGTTGTATACAGCTCACGCAACGGAGTGATAGTAGTGTAGTTAAGAACAATCTTTAGTTTGAGATCGAAATATCAAGAAATTAAAGAGAGATTTTTATGAGAGTGTCAACACATACTCTTAAAAAATAATACAAAAATTTTATAGTAATTTATATTGATTTGATAAGATTTCTAGTCAATACAGTACATTTCTCACGCTTGGGACCAGTACATGTGCAGCTAAGAAAAATAATTAGTTTTAGGTTGAAATGTCAAGAAATAATGTGAAAATATTATCATAGTGCTAAATGATACTCCAAAAATTGAACAAAATTTTTTATAGTTATCCATGATGGTTTTATAATATTTCTACCCAATATAGTATAAAGCTCATACAAGACTAATATCGATGCAACTGAGAAAAATTATTCGTTTGAGATCGAAATATCAAGAAATTAAAGAGAATTTTTATGGGAGTGTAAACATATACTCCTAATATAGAATAAAAATTCTCCTAGTGATCCGTGGAAATTTGATAAAATTTCTAATCAATATAGTATGCAACTCACGCACCTAGCTTATGCCGGTGAAGCAAGAAAAATCTTTAGTTTGAAGACAAAATTTTAAGCAATTAATGTTATATTTTTATGAGAGAGTAAAAGAATACTCCTAAAATAGATGCAAATTTTTTTTGTCTCCCATGGTGACGCTCTAGTAATTTTTATAATTTTTATTTAATATAGTACAAGCTTACGCTCTGGTCAAATACCGATTCAGTTGAGAAAATGTTTAGTATGAGGTTGAAATATTAAGAAATTAATGTGAAATTTTTATCAAATTGTCTAAACATACTCTAAATTAGAATACAAAATTTTATAGTGATCCATAGTAGTTTGATACAATTTCCACTCATTGTAGTGTATAGCTCATGCTTCGAAAAAACACCGGTGCAGCAATGATAAATATTTAGTTTGAGATTAAAATCTCAACCAATTAAAGTAAAATTTTTATGCGAGTGTCAATACATACTCACAAAATAGAATACAAAATTTTGTAGTGATTCATGGTGATTTGATATAGTACACAACTCATGCATTGGACTTAGACTGGTGTAGCGGAGAAAAATTTTTAGTTTGAGATTGAAATATCAAGCAATTAATGTGATATTTTATTAGAGTATTAAAACATATTTCTAAAACAGAATACAAAAATTTATTATGATCCATGATGATTAGTTACAATTTTTATTGAATATAGCACATAATTTATGCACCAGACTTATACCAGTACAACTGAGAAAAATATTTCAAAATATCAAGTAATAATGTGAAATTATTATTAGAGTATCAAAACATAATCCTAAAATATAATTAAATAATTTATAGTGATAAATGATGGTTTTATAATATTTCTACTCAATATAGTATACAACTCACGCAACAGAATGAAAGCAGTGTAGTGAAGCACAAACCTTAGTTCGAGGTCGCAATGTCAAGAAATTAAAGAGAGATTTTTATGAGAGTGTCAACACATACTCAAAAACTAGAATATAAAAGTTTTATAGTGATCTATGTCAATTTGATAACATTTCTACTCAACATAATACACAGCTTATGCTCGGGACCAATATAGGTGCAGTTGAGAAAAATAATTAGTTTGAGGATGGAATGTCGAGAAATAATGTGAAATTATTATAATAGAATAAAAAATATTCTAAAAACTGAATAAAAAATATTATAGTGATCCTCGATGGTTATATAATATTTTTACTCAACATAGTATATTGCTCATGCACCGGACTGATATCGGTGCAACTGAGAAAAATCTTTAGTTATTGGTTGAAATATCATAAAATAAAAAAGAAATTTTTATGAGAGTGTAAACATATATTCCTAAAATATAATTCAAATTTACATAGTGATCCATGATAATTTGATAAAATTTCTAATCAATATAGTATACAGCTCATGCACCAAAGTTTTGCTGGTGCAGTTAAGAAAAATATTTAGTTTGAGGTCAAAATTTCAAAAAATTAATGTGATATTTTTATGAGAGAGTCAAAGAATACGCCTAAAATAGATACAAAATTTTGTAGTGACCATTAGTGATTTAATATAAAATTTTGCTCAATATAGTACATAGCTCACTCACTAGACTAATTCAGGTGTAGTTGAGAAAATTGTTTAGTTTGAAGTCGAAATGTCAAGCAATTAATATGATATTATATGAGAGTATCAAAATATACTTCTAAAATAGAATACAAAATTTTATGGTAATCCATCATGATTTGAAACAATTTCTACTTAATATAGAATAAAGCTCATGCATCGGACTTATAACAGTGCCGCTGAGAAAAAAATTAGTTTGAGATCAAAATATCAACTAATTAATATGAAATTCTTATAAAAATCTCAAATACTCGTAAAAAACATACAAAATATCATAGTGATGCATGGTGATTTGATACAATTTCTACTCAATAAAGTACACAGCTCTTGTAGCGGACTGATTCCGGTGCAGCTAAGTGAGTCAAGAGCTATATGCAAGAATATAGAATGTATGTCGAAACATGAATTATAATAGGTATGAACTTACCTATGTATAGGTAAGAATAAGAGTAATTAAACCCATATAAATGTATATCATATCATAAGTCTAGTGGTATATGCATGGATATATAATTTATGCCTTTGTTGGCGCAATTTGATGGATATGTTAGACTTACAAGTTTTGTTGGAATTAGAGGTTAAGATCTAAAATACTCGTAAAAAATTCAATTATATTTTCAATAAATCTCAAACGAGCTTAATTAGAGTTCTAGAACAAAAGTTATGGTTGATTTTCCATGGACCTGCTATTGCTAAACTATGGACCAGGTATAGCAACTGAGACTTCCAGGTTATTTTTTATTAGGATAAAATTAAATTTGGAGGCTAAGATCTAAAAAATCTTAGTTAATTCAATTATCATTCCGATAAATTTTGAATGAACTCAATTTGAATTGTAGAGAAAAGTTTATGGTCATGTTACTATGAACCTACTGTTGCTGAATCATGAACTTGGTATAGAAGCAATGATGAAACTTCCAGGTTATTTTTTACTATGAAAATAGCCAAATTTGGATTAGTCTTAGATGAATTTTAGCTTACTAAATTATCTTTCTAATAGTATTGTAATGTCAATAGAAGTTAGAATGGAGAAGTTACAACCGTTCTAAGATGGACTACGTAGTTCTAGATAGTGATATTTATGTGCATATAAAACATGTTCATCATGATACATGCAATGAAACTCAAAATAAATGAAAGTTTAAGCATATATAATCTTGAAATGGATTAATAATACATCTGTTATCATAAATGAACTTAGAGTTTATTCTTGCCTCCTCTTGAGTGTTTAATAATACATTTGTTATCATAAATGAATTGAGAGTTTATTCTTGCCTCCTCTTTAAATCACAAATTTAAAGGAATTGAGAGTTTATTCTTGCCTCCTCATGAGCCCAAATTTTTTGAAAAAGAATTGCGATTTCCCTTCAAAAGTTGAGAAATTTCCCCATAATCAAACTAGAGATGATGAACAGGTGCTGAAAATGATGTCCTCACTTTGGTGGACAAGATTAGAACTTGTTTAAAGAGGTTAAACTCAAGAATAATATTCACGTAGACATGTAGTAGATTTTTAGTTCATTGTCAGATTTATTATTTAATAAATAATTTAAGAAAATTTGACAAAGAATTAGGTTTTGAACTCAAACGGGAAATGAAGCGGAACATGACAGGAATAAGTCTGATTTTTATATTTTTTTATTATTTAAGGTATTAAATAGCTGCTGAAAAAGGTGCATAATTTTATGGTGATATATGATGATTTGATAAAATTTTCTCAGGATCCTCTCTTCCAGCTAGCCCATCTGCAGTATAATTGCTTTTAAGGCCAGTAACCAAAACATTTATAGGCCTGCCTACTATGGAAATTTCAAGTAGAATTCAATTAGCTAATCCTTACTGCCAAAGGCAAAGACGTAGATAAATTTGAGCAGTATATAGCTCATTTGGATGCATGTAATACTCATATGATGAAATAAAATTCTAATCCCCTCTACTCTTCTCTTATCCTCTCTCCCTTTCTTCTTCTCAATCCTCTCTTATTTGCTATTTCTATATATCTATAATCCTAAGGTCACATATTCTGGTGAACAGGTCATCGGCAGGAAGGTCTTCCTGCATGGACCTTAACAAAGGTATTAGAGCCGGTTCTGGTCTCACCACTATTCCAAAGGGATCAGAGATCTCTCCATCTCTTTCCAAAGCAAAGTTTGACTCGTTACTTATCGTCGTCAATAGACACTCCTGCAAGATGGAGGATTTGAAGAAGAGGCTGCGACAGATGGAGGCTGTTCGTGTTAAGGACAAGGAAGAGATCAAATCCCTCATCCTTGATCTCTACAATAGATCTGGATCTATATCCAACAACCCTAGTCTCTCTTCACAACCCTTTCCCACCACCGACTTGGTTTCTTCACTCTCAAGCCAATTTTGGGAAGAAATCGACGATTTCCATCATCACTATCAACCATCAAATCTCATTTTGGAGAATGAAGCTCTTGTTGATCTCGAATCTGATCCCAGCTCTGAACTCTCCAATGACGATGGCATCGAGGCCGACCCGTTACTCCACACCACCCACTTCTGCAGGACGATGTCTACATCCACAAGGAGGTAATATCCTTCAACATTTTCCCTCACCACCTCTTAGCAACCAATGCGTTAATTCCTCCAACGTGGGGCTCCTCTACCAGTAAGACCACCACACTCATGAAGTCCTCTCCTTCATTCTCATCGCCTATAAGATCTTACTTCCGTGAGGTACAACAGCACCACACAAGCATCCTCAAGCTCAACCTCTACTTTAGATATGGTCCTTCCCCACCTCCCTCTATCTGTTTGAAGAAATGCCTCAATAAAATAGCATCATGTGGAATGATCTCTGCACAAATTGGTTGGAAATCTCACATGATGTTGGTGGAATCCTTACTATAATACACAATGTCTTTATGTCTCTTTTAAGGCAAGATGTTAAGACTTGCACCTAGCATGAAGGCCTTTAATATGGTAATGGGGTTTTTGAGTCTGCACTCCAAGGGGGATTCTGGATGTGCTTGTGGAGAGAGAATTGATCCTAATGCTTATGAATATGGGTGTTTTGGTCTTAACATGTAAAGTGTCCAAAGGAATGATGGAAAGGAATGTGGTAGATTAGACACTAATAGTTGATTGGTTTGTGTGAGATGGGCTTGCGCAGGATAAATGGATATCTCTGATGCACATCTAGCAAGGATTTCATATGAGGTTGTATACCATGGAGCTAATGGCCAATGCATGAACCATAATTCTCCACTTTATACATGTTTATTCCGATTTTTTCTTTGCGCTGAGGTGCAATGGGAAGTAGGAAATTGGATAGATGGTTGCAAGAGGGCATGGTCATCGAAGTAACAGGAGGAGGATAGGTCTTGGAGGCCAAGGGATGTGCGACTTCCTTTCTTCTTCCCTGACGTAGGAATTTCTAGTGCAGGCCTCAATGACTGTAAGACTAAGTGTTCTTCCACTACTTGTGTTGTAGTAAATGGAAATGGCACTGGCTGTTTATTATGGTATGATCAGCGATCGGGTCTTCAGGAAGGAATATCTGATGGAAAGAACCATTATGCCCATCTTGCAACATTGGTGTTAATTCAATTTGCGGAGCACAAAAAGAAGAGGATTATCTTGATACTAATTTTCGTGGCATCTGGGATTCTATTTCTTCTACTGTATGCTTGATGTGTTCATGGAGGTAGAGAAAACATCTATTCCAGCACAAAAGAGAGGAAGCTCTTAATTATTCTCCATTCAGTTTTCTTGCTATCTCAACATCTACAAATAATTCCTCCTCTTCAAATAATTTCGGAAGGCGCAAATTTGGGCAGGATTTTAAGGTAGTATTGAAGGACTTCTTGCCTATAGAGTCAGGTACTGTTACTACACATGATGAGGTTGCTTGCTTGTACAATGTTTGAGGAAATGGAAATTTCATTCAAGAGTACAAATCTGTTGATTCATATGTAAGCTTGCTTGCTTGTGGGCTGTTGATTTGTTCATATGCCAGCAATGGAGCTCATGATTCAATCCAGAAAGCTAAGGAGAATGGAAAAATATGGATTGATCCTGTTATATGTTGCTACTTTGTATTTAATGCAAAACCAGTTTTTGATCAAGTTCTCATGCAACAACCACTTTTGGTACTTGCAAAAGCTCTCAAGAATCATGTTGAGTTGGAAGGAAATTTGGGTTATGTTGCAGTCAAAGTTTGGAAGCCACTCGACTCTGGTAGTCCTGTTGCATGGATAGCAATATTGCGGCATATTACGTTTTTGGTAAAATCACTTCAGGATGTAGTTGATTAAAAATACTCTATCTCTAAGACTATATTTTTAGTTATCAGCAATGTTGATTTTGAGTTCGAGAAGTTTATAGGGATGGAAAATGCTCAGTTATACTTTTATGTCCTTGCAATTGCATCAACTCAAACCAGTATACATCTTGTTCTCCATTCTAAAATCTTAAAGATTAAGTTTCAGTATGCTCTCACATGTATAAAGTAAGTTGTTCATCAGGTACAATGCTTGGTGATTGAAAGATGGAGGATGCACATTGGGTTTATAGCTAGAGAACACTTTGGATTTTGCAAGATGAGGTTGTTGAGGACTCAAGTGCACGACCGCGGCATCTACATGTCGTTGATGAAGGAATACATGCAGGGATGGTGCAATGACAACCCGATGCACATTTGTAGAGTAATGCAGTGCAAGCTTGAGCCTATGAACCTCTCCAGTTACAAGATTGCTGTGTTGGGAGAGTTGCTTGAAGGTTTCAAGCTTCTTGAGAAGGCTAAGAATTTTTTTTAGTTATGACTGAAGGCATGATACCTAGTGGTGGTGAAGCTTATGTACGCTTCTCTAATGGTGTTTCTATCATAAATGAAAAGTTAGGGAATTTAGATGAACACCTCAGTGTTGGCAGTAGCCAGAAGGCTCGGAGGGACCTGCACCTTTGGTCGCTTGTAATGGTGGAGCCTCTATTGGTGGTCTCTAATATTTGTGGAGCTGAGCAACTCAAAGTTGTTGTTTATGATGGTTGGGAATGGAATGTGGAATATGGGATTGCAGTGTTCACTATCAATGCTCGGATTCATATCTCCAATTCGAAGTGAATTTTGGTTACAACATTGGTGCTACAACTTAGAGGACTAAGTTGTTTCTTAAGGGGGGAGAATTTTCAGGATCCTCTTCTCCAGCTAACCCATCCATAGTATAATTGCTTTTAAGGCCAGTAACCAAGACATTTACAGGCCTAGCCCACTATAGAAATTTCAAGTAGAATTCAATTAGCTAATCCTTGCTGCCCAAGGTAAAGACATAGATCAATTTGAGCAGTATATAAGCTTAGCTGGATGCTTGTAATGCTCATCTGATGAAATGAAATTCTAGGCCCTATACTCTTCTCTTCTCTTCTCTCTCTTTCTTCTCAATTCTCTCCCTTTCTTCTTCTCAATCCTCTCTTATTTGCTATTTTCTATATATCTCTAATCCTAATGTCACAGATTCCGGTGAACAGGTCAACGACATGAAGGTCTTTCTACATGGATCTTAATAAATTTCTACTCAATATAGTACACAGTTCATGCACTGGACTTATAACAGTGCAGCTAAGAAAAATATTTAGTTTAAAGTCGAAATGTCAAGAAATTATAGTGAAATTATTATTAGAGTGTCAAAATATACTCCTAAAATAGAATAAAAAATTTTATATTGATCAATGATGGTCTAATAATATTTCTACTCAATAAAGTATGCAGCTCTTGTACCGGACTAATACAGATGCAGGTGAGAAAATGTTTAGTTTGAGATCAAAATATCAATAAATTAAAGAGAAATTTTTATGAGAGTATAAAATTATAATCCTAAAACTAAAAATAAAATTTTATAGTAATCCATGATGGCTAGATAAAATTTCTGCTCAATTTAGTATACAGGTCACGTAATAGACTTATATCGGTGCAGTTGAGAAAAATATTTTATTTGAAGTCGAAATGCCAAGAAATTACTGTGATTTTTAATGAGAAAGTCAAAACACACTCCTTAAATAGAATACACAATTTTATGGTGATCTATGATGATTTAATATAAGTTTTACTCAATATAATACACAACTCATGTATTAGACTAATAACAGTGTATCTAAGAAAATTTTTTTGTTTGAAGCCAAAATCTCAACTAATTAATGTGAAATTTTTATGAGAGTATCAACAAATACTTATAAAATATAATACAAAATTATATTGTGATTCATATTGATTTGATATAATGTCTACTCAAAATAATACATAGCTCATGCACTAATCTAATACCGTTGCAACTGAGAAAAATATTTAGTTTGAGGTAAAAATATCAAGAAACTAATTTAAAATTTTTATCAAAGTGACAAAACATACTACTAAAATAGAGTACAGAATTTTATAGTGATCCATAGTGGTATGATACAATTTGTACTCAATGTAGTATACAGCTCATGCACCAGACTTATACCGGTACAACTGAGATAAATTTTAGTTTGAGATCAAATTCTCAACCAACAAAAGCAAAATTTTTATGCGAGTGTAACCATATATTCCTAAAATAGAATATAAATTTCTTTATTGATCCATGGTGATTTGATATAATTTTTACTAAATATAGTTGGCAGCTCATGCACTGGACTTATACCAATGTAGCTGAGAAAATTTTTTAGTTTGAGATAAAAATGTTAAAAAATTATTTTGATATTTTTATGATAGTGTTAAAATATACACTTAAAATAGAATACAAAATTTTATGTTGATCCATGTTAATTTGAGGCAATTTCTACCCAACATTATTTGTGGTAGAAATGCCAAGAAATTAATGTTGGATTATTATTAAAGTATCAAAACATATACCTAAAACAGTATAAAAAATTTATATTGACCATAATTGTTTGATAATTTTTCTACTAAATATAGTATATAACTCACACAAGACTGATATTAGTGCAGTTGAGAAAAGTTTTTAGTTTGAGGCCGGAATGTCAAGAAATAAAAGAGAAATTTCTATGATAGTGTAAACATATACTCCTAAAATAGAAAACATAATCTTATAGTGATACATGATAATTTGATAAAATTTCAACTTAATATATACAACTAACGCACCAAATATATACCGGAGCAGCTGAGAAAATTGTTTATTTTGAGGTGGATATGTTAAGTAATTTATATGATATATTTTTGATAGTTTCAAAACATTCTTTTAAAATAGAAAACAAAATTTTATAGGGATCTATGATGATTTGATAGAATTTATACTCAATAGAACACATAGCTCATGCACTGGACCAATACAATGCAGTTGAGAAAAATCTTTAGTTTAAGATCGAAATGTCAAGAAATTAATGTAAAATTTTTAATAAAGTTTCATAATATACTCTTAAAATAAAATGCTAAATTTTATTCTGATAAAATTTCTACTCAATATAGTATACAACGTACGCGTCAGAGTTATACCGGTGCAGCTGAGAAATTTTTTTAATTTGAGACCAAAATCTCAACTAATTAATGTGAAATTCATATAAGAGTGTCATCACATATTCTAAATATATAATACAAAATTTTGTAGTGATCTCTAGTGATTTGATACAATTTCTACTCAATAAATGACACCATTTACATATCAGATTAGTACTGATGCAGCTGAGAAAAATTCTTAGTTTGAGTTTGAAATGACAAGAAATTAGTGTAAATTTTTATCAGAGTGTCGAAACATACTTCAAAAATAGAATAGAGAATCTTTTAGTAATTCATAGTGCTTTGATACAATTTCTACACAATATAATATACAGCTCACGCCTCAGATTAATTGTGGTAGCTTAGATAAGTTTTTAGTTTGAGATCAAAATATCAACTAATTAATGTGAAATTTTTGTGATATTGTCAACACATACTCATAAAATAAAATACAAATTTTTTTAGTGATCCATTATGATTTAATATAATTTTTACTTAATTTAGTACACAGCTCACGCACCGAACTTATATCGATGCTACTGTGAAAATTTTTTGTTTGAGGTTTAAATGTTAAGAAATTAATGTGATATTTTATTGGAGTGTCAAAATATACTCTTAAAATATAGTACAAAATTTCACGGTGGTCTATAATGATTTGATACAATTTCTACTCAATATAGTATACGGCTTACGCATCGTACTAATACTAGTGCAACTGAGAAAAAATTTAGCTTGAGATTGAAATGTCAAGAAAATAAAGTAAAATCATCATCAGAGTGTCAAAACATACTTCTAAAATTAAATATAAAATTTTATAGTGTCCTATAATGTTTTGATATAATTTCTACTCAAGGTAATATATATAGCTCACGCTCAAAACGGAGACCGGTGTAGCAGATACAAATTTATAGTTTGAACTTAAAATCTAAACTAATTAAAGAGAAAATTTTATGCAAGTGTCAGTACATACTCCTAAATTAGAAAACAAAATTTTATAGTGATCAAGGATTATTTGATGTAATATCTATTCAATATTATACACAGTTCATGCATCGGTCTCATACTGGTGCACGTACGAAAAAATTTTAGTTTGAAATTGAAATATAAAGAAGTTACTAAAATTTTTTTATCAGAGTGTCAAAACATACATTTAAAATAGAATATGGAATTTTATAGTGATCCTTGGTATTTTAATACAATTACTACTCAATATAGTATACAACTCACACAACAGACTAATTCCGGTGCAGTTTTGATAAATCTTTAGCTAGAAGTCAAAGTCTCAACCAATTAAAGTAAAATTTTATGCGAGTGTCAACAAATTCTCTTAAAAAGAATATAAAATTTTACAGTGATCTATCATGATTTGATACAATCTCTACTCGATATAGTACATAGCCCATGCTCCTCGAGACTTATACCAATGCAACTGAGAAAACTTTTTAGTTTAAGATTAAAATGTCCAACAATAATTTAGTGTCAAACAATAATTTTAGTTTAATTTCTTCATAATATAGTGTACAACTCATGTATTGGACTAATAATGGTGTACCTGAGAAAATATTTAGTTTGAAGTTGAAATATCAAGAAACTAATGAGAAATTACTATCAGAGTGTCAAAACATACTACTAAAATAAAGAAAAATATTTTATATTGATCAATGATGGTTCGATAATATTTCTTCTCAATAAAGTATATGCTCACCTACAAGACTAATACCAGTGTAGGACAAAAAATCTTTAATTTGAGGTTAAATATCAAGAAATTAAAGAGAAATTTTTATAAGAGCATAAAATTATATTCCTAAAATTGAAAACAAATTTTTATAGTGATACATGTTAGATAAATTTCTACTCAATATAGTATACATGTCATACACCGGATTTATACCATTGCAGTTGAAAAAAATCTTTTGTTTGAAGTCAAAATGCAATCAATTAATGTGATATTTTTATGAAAGAGTCAATAAAATATCCCTAAAATAGAATACAAATTTTTTTTGGTGAGATATGATGATTTAATATAATTTTTAATCAATATAGTTACAACTCATGTACAAAACTATTACCGGTCTATCAAAGAATGTTTTTTTTTATTTTAGGTTAAAATCTCAACTAACTAATATAAAATTTTTATGAGAGTTTCAACACATAATCCTAAAATAGAATACAAAACTATATAGTGATTCGTGGTGATTTGATACAATTTCTACTCAATATAGTACATAACTCATACACCAATCTAATACTATTGCAACTGAGAAAAATCTTTAGTTTGGATCAAAATATCAAGATATTAATTTAAAATTTATATCAAAGTGAAAAAACGTGCTTCTAAAATAGAATACTGAATTCTATAATGATCATGGTACTATGGTATAATTTGTACTCAATGTAGTATACCGCTCACGCACTGGACTAATATCGGCACAAGTGAGATAAATCTTTAGTTTGAGCTCAAATTCTTAACCATTTAAATCAGAATTTGTATGCAAGTGTCAACACATATTCCTAAAATAGAGTACAAAATTTTTTATTGATCCGTGGTGATTTGGTATAATTTCTACTAAATATAGTTGGCAGCTCATGCACCAGACTTATACCAGTGTAGTTGAGAAAAAACTTTAGTTTGAAATCGAAATATCAAAAATTACTGTGGCTTTTTTTATGAGAGTGTTAAAGTATACTTCTAAATGTGAATACAAAATTTTATGTTGATCCATGTTGATTTGATACAATTTCTACCCAATGTAGTTTGTGGTAGAAATGTTAAGAAATGTATATGAAATTATTATAAGAGTATCAAAATATATACTTAAAATAGTATAGAAAATCTATAGTGATCCATAATTGTTTGATAATTTTTCTACTCAATATAGCATATTTTTCTCACAAGACTAATACTGGTGCAGCTGAGAAAATTTTTACTTTTAGGTTAGAATTTCAAGAAATTAAAGATAAATTTTTATGAGTGTGTAAACACATAATCCTAAAAAACATAATTTTATAGTAATCCATGATGATTTGATAAAATCTCTACTTAATATAGTATACAGCTAGCGTACCGAACATATACCGGTGCAGCTGAGAAAATTATTTATTTTGAGGTAGATATGTTAAGAAATGTATGTGATATGTTTATGAGAGTGTCAAAATATTTTTCTAATATACAAAACAAAATTTTATAGGGATCTATGATGATTTGATATAATTTATACTCAATATAACACACGGCTCGTGCATTGGACCTACACTAGTGAAGTTGAGAAAAATCTTTAGTTTTAAGTTGAAGCGTCAATAAATTAATGTGAAATTTTTAATAGAGTGTCATGATATATGCTTAAAATAGAATATAAAATTTTATTCTGAATTTCTACTCAATATAGTATACAACTTACGCACTGGACTTATACTGGTGCAACTGAAAGAAATCTTTAATTTGAGACTAAAATCTTAACTAATTAATATGTAATTCTTATGAGAGTGTCAATACATAATTTAAATATAGAATACAAAATTCTATAGTGATCCATGGTGACTTGATACAATTTCTGCTCAATAAAGTACAACTTTTACGCACCGGACTAATACTGGTGCAGCTGAGAAAAATATTTAGTTTGAGTTCTAAATGACAAGAAGTTGATGTTAAGTTTTTATTTAAGTGTCAAAATATACTTCTGAAATAGAATACAATATTTTTTAGTAATCCATAATACTTTGATACAATTTCTATATAATATAGTATACAGTTCAAGCCACGGACTAATTGTGGTAGCTGAGATAAGTCTTCAGTTTAAGGTCAAAATCTCAACTAATTAATGTGAAATTTGTTTGGGATTGTCAAAACATTCCAGTAGATCAAAAAATAAAATTTTGTAGTGATCTATGATGATTTGATACAATTTTGATTTAATTTTTATTCAATATAGTGCACAGCTCATGCACCGGACTTATACAGGTGTTACTGAGAAAAATATCTGAGATCGAAATGTCAAGCAACTAATGTGATATTTTGTGAAAGTGTCAAAACATACTTCTAAAATAGAGTTCAAAATTTTATGATGATCCATTATGATTTGATACAATTTCTACTCAATATAGCATGCAGTTCATGCACTAGACTAATAGTAGTGCAACAAGAAAAAAATTTAGTTTGAGTCAAAATGTCAAATAATTATTGTGATATTTTTATGATAGAGTAAAAATATACTTATAAAATAGAATACAAATTTTTTTGGTGATCTATGCTGATATGATACAATTTTTATTCAATATAATATACACTAACGCATCGGAATGATATTGCTGCAACTGAGAAAATTGTTTAGTTTGAGGTCAAAATTTTAATAAAATAATGTAAAATTATTATCAGAGTGTCAAAACATACTCCTAAAATAGAATACAAAATATTACAATGATCCAAAGTGATTTAATCTAATTTCTACTCAATATAATATACAACTCACATATTGTATGAATACTGGTACAGCTAAGATAAATGTTTTATTTGAGATCAAAATATTAAACAATTAATTTGAATGTTTTATGCACGTGTCTACACATACTCCTAAAATAGAATATAAAATTTTGTAGTGATCCATAATGATTCGATATAATTTCTACTCAATATAGTGTACAACTTATGCACCAGACTTATATACTAGTATAGCTGAGAAATATCTTTAGTTTGAGGTTGAAATGTTAAGCAATTAATATGATATTTTTATCAGATTGTCAAAGCATGCTCCTAAAAATGAATTAAAAAATTTACAATGATCCATGATGGTTTGATAATATTTCTACTTAAGTCTAGTCTACTGCTCATGCACCGAACTAATACTCATGCAGTAGAGAATAATCTCGAGTTTGAGGTCAAAATGTAAATAAATTAATGACTAGTTTTTATGAGAGTGTCAACTCATACTTGTAAAATAGAATACAAAATTTAATTTTAATCCATAATAATTTAATAAAATTTCTACTCAATATAGTCTACAGTTCATGATCAGACTTATACCAATGCAGATGAGAAAAATATTTAGTTTAAGGTAGAAATGTGAAGCTATTTACATAATATTTTTATGAGAATGTATAAAAAACTCCTAAAACAAAGTATAAAATCCTATGATAATGCAAGATGATTTGATACAATTTATACTTAATATAGTACACAGTTCACACACTGGATTAGTATTGGTGCAATAGAGAAAAATCTTTAGTTTGATATCGAAATATATAGAAATTAAAGTGAAATTATTAGAGTATCAAAAACAAAACTCCTAAAATGGAATATAGAGCTTTATAGTGATCTATTGTAGTTTGATACAATTTCTATTATATACAGTACATAGCTCACGCACTGGCTTTATACTTGTATAGCTAATAAAATTCTTTAATTTGAGAACAAAATGTTAAGAAATAAATGTGAAATTTTTATCAAAGTGTCAAAACATAATAGAAGGTAGAAGTTTATAGTGATACGAGGTGGTTTGATATAATTTCTAGTCAATGCAGTACACAGATCAGGTACCGAACTAATACTAGTGCAATTGAGTTAAATGTTTAGTTTGAGGTCAAAATCTTGACCCATTAAAGTGAAATTTTTATGCTAGTGTCAGCACATACTCCTAAAACTAAATATAAAATTTTTTGTTGATCCATATTGATCTGATAAAATTTCTACCCATCATAGATTGTGGTAAAAATGTCAAGAAATTAATATAAAATAATTATCAAAGTATCAAAACATATGTCTAAAATAGTATAAAAAATTTATAGTGATAAATAAGTGTTTGATAATTTTTCTACTCAATATAGTATATAGCTCACACATAGACTTATACCGGTTCAATGAGAAAAATTTTTAGTTTGAAATGGAAATGTCAAAAAACTAGGAACAAATCTATGAGAGTGAAAGCACAAGATCCAAAAATAGAAAATATAATTTTATAGTGATCCATAATGATTTGATAAAATTTCTATTTAATATAACATATAACTCACTCACAATACTGGTGTAATTGAGAAAATTATTTATTCTGAGGTAGATATGTGAAGTAATTTATGTGATATATTTATGATAGTGTCAAAACACGCTCTTAAAATAGAAAACAAAATTTTATAAGGATATATGATAATTTGATATAATTTATACTCAATATAATACACAACTCGCGCACTGGACTTATACCAGTACAGATGAGAAAAATCTTTAGTTTAAGGTCGAAATGTCAAGAAATTAATATGAAATTTTTAATATTGTGTCATAATATACTATTAAAATAGAATATAAAATTTTATTTTAATATAATTTCTACTCAATATAGTGTACAACTTAGGCACAAGCTAATGTCGGTGCAACTAAGAAATGTTTTTAGTTTGAGGCCAAATCTCAACTTATTAATATAGAATTATTATGAGAGTGTCGACACATACTCTAAATATAGCATAAAATTTTTTTTAGTGATCTATGGTAATTTGATTCAGTTTCTAATCAATAAAATACATAGTTTATGAACCGAACTAATACTGATACATTTGAGAAATATATTTATTTTGAGTTTGAAATGTCAAGAGATTAATGTGAATTTTTTTTTATCAAAGTGTCAAAACATACTCCTAAAATAGAATACAAAATCTTTTAGTAATCCATAGTGCTTTGATACAATTCCTACACAATGTAGTATACAGCTCATGCCCTGAACTAATTATGGCAGCTGAGATATGTCTTTAATTTGAGATCAAAATCTTAACAAAATGTAAAAATTTTGTGAGTTTGTCAAGACATACTCCTAAAATAAAATGCAAAATTTTATAGTTATTTATGGTAAATTTATACAATTTTCACTCAATAAAGTGTATAACTTATGCACCGAACTTATACTAGTATAGTTGAGAAAAAAATTTAGATTGAGGTTGAAATGTCAAGCAATTAATGTGATATTTTATAAAAGTGTCAAAACATATTCTGAAATAGAGTACAAAATTTTATGGTAATCTATGATGATTTGATACAATTTCTACTCAATATGTATGCAGCTCATGCACTAGATTAATACTAGTGCAGACAAGAAAATTTTTTAATTTGAGGTCAAAATGTCAAACAATTACTGTAATACTTTTAGGGAAGAGTAAAACCATACTCCTAAAATAGAATAAAAAATTCAATGGTAATCCATACTGATTTGGTACAATTTCTATTCAATATAACATATAGCTCATGCACCAAAATGATAATGCTGCAATTGTGAGAATTCTTTAATTTCAGGTCAAAATGTCAAGAAATTAATGTGAAATTATTATTAGAGTGTCAAAAAAATACTCCTAAAGTAGAATACAGAATACTACAGTGATCCATAGTGGTTTGTTACAATTTCTATTAAATATAGTATACAACTCACATATCGAACTAATACTGGTATAGCTGAGATAAATCTTTTATTTGAGATCACAATCTCAACTGATTAATGTAAAAATTCTATGCAAGTGTCAACACATACTCCTAAAACAAAATACAAAGTTTTGTTGTAATCCATGAAGATTCGATATAATTTTTACTCAATATAGTACACTGTGAAATATGTTACGTTTGAGATCAAAATGTTAAACAATTAATGTGGTATTTTTATCAAAGTGTCAAAACAAACTCCTAACATAGAATAAATTTTTTTACAATGATCCATGATGGTTTGATAATATTTCTACTTAAATCTAGTATGCAGCTTATGCATCAGACTTATACTCGTACAGCAAAGAAAAATATCTAGTTTGAGGTCAAAATATAAAGAAATTAATGAAAAGTTTTTATGAGAGTGTCAACTCATACTCATAAAATAGAATACAAATTTTTTTTTGTGATCCATGATTATTTGATAAAACAGCTACTCAAAATAGTATATAGTTCATGAACCAAACTTATGCTAGTGCAGCTGAGAAAAATCTGTAGTTTAAGGTCGAAATGTGAAGAATTAATATGATATTTTTATGAGAATATCAAAAAACCCCTAAAACAAAGTAGTTATTCATGATTATTTGATACAATTTGTACTCAATATAATACATAGCTAATCACTAGACTAATACCGGTGCAAGAGAGAAAAATATTTAGTTTTATTTTGAAATATCAAAAACTTAATTTAAAATTATCAGAGTGTTAAAAAATACATATAAAATGGAATACAAAGTTATATAGTGATCCATAGTGGTATGATATCATTTCTATTAAATATAGTATAAAGCTCACGCACCGTCTTATACCGGTATAGTTGATGAAAATCTCTATTTTGGGAATAAAATATCAAGAAATAAATGTAAAATTTTTATCAGAGTGTCAAAACATAATCTTAAAATAGAACATAGAAGTTCATAGTGATCCATGATTGTTTGGTATAATTTCTACTCAATGTGGTATATAGCTCACGTATCGAACTAATACTAGTGCAATTGAGATAAATCTTTAATTTGATGTCAGGATCTTGAGCCATTTAAGTGAAATTTTTATGCGAGTGTCAGCACATATTTATAAAATAGAATATAAATTTTATAGTAATCCATGGGGATTTGATACAATTTCTACTTAATATAGTACACTACTAATGTACCAGACTTATACTAGTACAACGGAGAAAATTTTTTAGTTTGATGTTGAAATGTTAAGAAATTAATCTGATATTTTTATAAGAGTGTCAAAACAAACTACTAAAATATAATACAAAATTTTATAGTGATCCATGGTAATTTGATGTAATTTCTATTTAATATATTACACAGCTCATGCACCAATCTGATACCGGTGCAGCTGAGATAAATCTTTAGTATAAGGTCGAAATACCATGAAATTAATATAAAATTTTTATCAGTCAGTCAAAATATGCTACTAAAATAGAACACAAAATTCTAAGTTATCCATAGTGGTTTAATACAATTTCAACTCAATGCAGTGTATAACTTACACATTAGACTAATATCTGTGCAGCTAAGATAAATCTTTAGTAAGAGCTCATAATCTCACCCAATTAATATGAAATTTTTATGCGAATATCAACACATACTTATAAAATAGAATATAAAATTTTCTAGTGATACATGGTGATTTGATAATACACAGCTAATGCACTTGACTAATACCGATGCAGTTGAAAAAATCTTTAGTTTGAGGACAAAATGTCAACAAATTAATGTGATATTTTTATGAGATTGTAAAAACACACTCATATAATATAGTACAAAATTTTATGGTGATCCATGTTGACATGGTACAATTTAGACTCAATATAGTACACGACTCATACACTGGACTAATATCACTGTAGCTGATATAAATCTTTAGCTTGAAATCAAAATCTTAATCAATTAATGTGAAATTTTTATGAGAGTGCTAATACATACTCTAAAAATTGATTACAAAATTTTGTAGCGATACCTGATTATTCGATACAATTTTTCTCAATATATTATACAGCTCACACATAGGAGTGCAATTGGTAAACATTTTTACTTTGAGGTCAAAAAGTTAAAAAATTAATGTGAAAATTTTATTCTAGTGTCAAAACATACTCTTACAATGATCTATAGTTATTTGATATAATTTATAATCAATGTAGTAAACATCTTACGCACCAAACTAATGTTAGTGCAACTGAGAAAAGTTTTTAGTTAACAGTCAAAATCTCAATCAATAAATGTGAAATTTTTATAAGAGTGTCAAAACATTATCTTAGAATAGAATATAAGATTTTGTAGTGATCCATAATGATTTGATACAATTTTAACTCAAAATAGCGTACAACTCACGCACCCGACTTATACCAGTACAACTATGAAAAACTTTAGTTTGCAGTTAAATCTCAAGAAATTATTGTGGTATTTTTATGAGAATGAAAAAACATACTCTTAAAATAGAGTACAAGATGTTATGGTGATCTTTGATAATTTGATACAGTTTCTACTTAATATAGTATACAGTTCACGAACTGGACTGATACCGGTGCAACTAGATAAATGTTTAGTTTGAGGTCAAAATCTCAAACAATTATAGTAAAAGTTTTTATGATAGTGTTATAAAATACTCCTAAATGATACTATAAAATTATATATTATAAATTTTGTATTTTTCCATGGTGATTTGATACAACTTCTACTCAATATAGTATACTATTTATGCACCAGTCTAATACCGGTGCAGCTGACATAAATCTTCAGTTTGAGATTGAAATATTAAAAAATTAACATAAATTTTTTATCTTAGTGTCAAAACATACTCTTAAAAAAGAATACATAATATTATAGTGATCCATAGTAGTTTGATATAATTTTTAATCAACGAAGTATATAGCTCACACATTGGACTAATATTAGTGTAGCTGCGATAAATCCTTAGTTTGAGGTCAAAATCTCAACTAATTATAGAGAAATTTTTATGCGAGCATCAACACATACTCCTAAATGAGAATACAAAATTATATATTGATCCATTGTGATTTGATTCAATTTCTACTCAATATAGTACACAGCTCATGCACCGGACATATACCAATGCAGCAAAGAAAAATCTTTAGTATGATGTCAAAATGTCAAGCAATTAATGTGATATTCTAATGAGAGTGTCAAAACATATACCTAAAACCTAATACAAAATTCTATGCTTATCTATGGTAATTTGATAAAATTTCTGCTTAATATAGTACATGTTGACGTGTTGGACTTTAACTAGTGTGGCGGAGAAAAATCTTTTGCTTGATATTGAAATGCCAAGCAATTAATGATAATTTTTTTGAAAGTGTCAACACATACTACTAAAATATAATACAAAACTTTATATTAATTATTGATGATTTGTTATAATTTTTGCTCTATATAGTACATAGCTCACGCACTGGAGTGATACCGATGCAATACAGAAAAATCTTTAAAATCCAAGAAAATTAATATGAAATTATTTTGAGAGCATCAGCACATACTCATAAAATAGAATACAAAATTTTATAGTGATTCATAGTGATTTGATACAATTTCTACTTAATATAGTTCACTACTCTGCACCGGACTGATACTAGTGTAACTTAGAATAATCTATAGTTTGAGATTGAAATGCCAAGAAATTAATGTGAAATTCTTATCATATTGTCAAAACATACTCCTAACATAAAATATACAAATTTATGGTGATCCATATTAATTTAATATAATTTCTACTCAATATAGTATTCATCTCATGCACCAGACTAATATCGGTGCAGTTGAGATAAAAATTTTGAGTATGAGTCCAAATCTCAACTAACTAATGTAAATTTTTTTTGAGAGTGTCAATACATACATCATAAATAGAATATAAAATTTTGCATGGTATGTTTATACAATTTCTACTCAATATAGTATACAGCTCACACACTGATCTAATACCCGTGTAGCTGAAAAAAATCGAGATCGAAATATCGAGAAATTAATGTAAATTTTTTATTAGAGTGTCAAAACATACTTCTATAATGTAATACATAATCTTAAAGTGATCCATAGTGATTAGATATAATTTCTACTCAATATAATATAAAGCTCATGCACCGGACTAATGCCGTTGCAGCTGAGGTAAATGTTTAGTTTGAGGTCAAAATCTTAACAATTAAAATAATTTTTTAGCACATATCAACACATACTCCAAAAATAAAATGCAAAATTTTGTAGGATCCATGGTGATTTGATACAATATCTACTCAAAATAGTATATAGCTCATACACCGAACTTATACTTGAGCAAATGAGAAAGTATTTTAGTTTGAGGTCGAAATGGATCAATTAATGTGATATTTTTATAATAGTGACAAATCATATTCCTAAAATAGAGTACAAAGTTTTATAGTTATCCATTGATATAATTTTTACTCAGTATATTATGCAGCTCATGCGCAAGACTGATACCCATGCTGCTGAGATAAATATTTAGTTTAAGGTCAAAATCATAACTAACTATTAGAGTTTCAACACATACTACTAAAATATAATATAAAATTTTGTAGTGATCCATGATAATTTGCTATAGTTTCTAGTCAATATAGTACACAACTCATGCATTCTCTGATACTGGTATAACTGAGAAAAGTTTTTAGTTTGAGATAAAGTTATCAAGAAATTAATGTGAAATTTTTATCAGAGTGTCAAAACATACTCCGAAAATAGAATACAAAATTTTATAGTGAGCAATGGTGTTTTGATACAATTTCTATAGATGTAGTATACAACTCTCGTACCAGACTAATGCCGGTGTAATTGAGATAAATATTTAATTTGAGGTCAAAATCTCAACTAATTAAAGGGAAATTTTTATGCTAGTGTCAACATATACTTCTTAAAGAGAATACAAAATTTTGTATTGATCCATAGTTATTTATTACAATTTTCATTCAATATAGTACACAACTCATGCACCGGACTTACACCAATGCAGCTGAGATAAATCTTTAATTTGAGATCAAAATCTCAACTAATTAATGTAAACTTTTTTATGAGAGTATTATCGCATACTCCTAAAATTAAATACAAAATTTTCTAGTGATCCATGGTGAATTCTTACAGTTTCTAATCTATATAATAAACAGCTCATGCATTGTCTAATACTGGTGTAGCTGAGAAAAATCTTTAGTTTGAGATAAAATAGTCAATAAATTAATATAAAAATTTTATCAAAGTGTCAAAGTACACTCCTAAAATAGGATATAGACTTTTATTGTGATTCATTGTGGTTTGATACAAATTCAACTTAATGTAGTATATAGTTCTCACACCAAATAAATACTAGTGTAGCTAAGATAAATAAATAGTTTGATGTCAAAATATTAACTTATTAAAGAGAAACTTTTATGTGAGTGTCAACACATACTCCTAAAACATAAAAAAAAAATTTGTAGTGATCCAAAGTGATTTAGTACAATTTCTACTCACAACAGTACACAGCTCATGCACAAGACTTATACCCATATAACTGAAATAAATATTTAGTTTGAAAGCAAAATATCAACTAATCAATATGAAATTTTTATGAGAGTGTCAACACATACACCTAAAATTGAATACAAAATTTTCTAGTGATCCATGGTTATTTGATATAGTTTCTACTCAATATAGTACACATCTCATGCATTGTCTGAAATTTATGTAGCTGAAAAAATCTTCAGTTTGAGAGCGAATTGTCAATAAATTTAAGTGTGATTTTTATAAGAGTGTCAAAACATATTTCTAAAATAGGATATAGAATTTTATAGTGATTCATAGTAGTTTGATATAATTTAAACTTAATGTAGTATACAACTCTCGCAATGGACTAATACCGGTGTAGTTGAGATAAATTTTTAGTTTGAGGTCCAAATCTCAACTAATTAAAGAGAAATTCTTATGTGATTGTCAATACAAACTCGTAAAAATAAAATACAAAATTTTATAGTGATGCATAGTGAGTTGATACAATTTCTAATTAATAAAGTACACAACTCACGCACTAGACTTATTCAGTTGCAACTAAGAAATTTTTTTAGTTTGAGGTTAAAATCTCAACTAATTAATTTAAAATTGTTATGAGATTGTCAATACATACTCATAAAACAACATATAACATTATATAATGATTCCTGGCGATTTGATATAACTGCTGCTCAATATTGTATTTCTACTTAATATAGTATGCAACTCACGTACTGAAATAATATTGATGTAAAGAAAAATCTTTAGTTTGAGAAATGTCAACAAATTGTGTCAAATTTTTATGAGAGTATCAAAACATACTCCTAAAAAATACAAAATTTTAAAGTAATTTATTATGATTTGAAAAAATTTCTACTCAATAATGTATACAGCTCATGCACCGGACTTATATATGTACATCTAACTTTAGTTTGAGATTGAAATTGTAACACTCCAAATTTCTATGCTTATTAAATAATAAATTATTAGTGTAACACTCCAAATTTCTATGCTTATTAAATAATAGATTATTAGAAATCAAGATTTCTTTATATACACCTCCTAACTTAACTAAGTTTTCAAAGGCACACCATTAGATAAGTTGTCAAAATAAGAGTGAGAGGTGGCACTCTAGTTAGACACTTGTCATACATGCAAGAAGCCTTGGGACTAGCTTAGAGGACAAGGTTACCAAAATGCCCCTAGGCATATATGGCCTCATTCTCTCAAAGAGAATTCTTAACAAGGAACAAAACAAAATCCACTCTTTACACTTGGTTCTTCTAGTTTGTTGAGAAAAGAAATACAAGGGAGACTTTGCTAAAACAAAGGAGATTAAAGAGAATAGAGGCAAGTAACACCTTATTCTTGTTCTCTCTTTGAACCGTATTTGAGTACAAGTAACAGGCATGTTCTTTCTTGGGATTTATTTGATTTGTATTGTGAGAACATAATTCTTTTATGGATTTTGTGCAAGTAACACCTTATTCTTGTTCTCTCTATTGAACCGTATTTGAGTACAAGTAACATGCGTATTCTTTCTTGGGATTTATTCGATTTGTATTTTGAGAATATGATTCTTTTAAGGACTTTGTGCAAATAACACTTTATTTCTTTGATTCTTTCTTGAAATTCTTATTTGATTTGCATTGTGTGTATATGATTCCTTTCTATGGCTAATTTTATATCAAATTCGCAGAGTGCATACTTAGCAAATTCACACACTGCATACTTAGCAAATTCGCAGACTGCACACTTAGCAAATTCGCAGACTGCACACTTAGCAAATTCGCAGACTGCACACTTAGCAAATTCGCAGACTGCACACTTAGCAAATTCGCAGACTGCACACTTAGCAAATTCGCAGACTGCACACTTAGCAAATTCGTAGACTGCACACTAAGCAAATTCGCAGAATACACACTTAGTAAATTCGTGGACTGCACACTTAGCAAATTCACGGATCTACAGACTTAACCAAATTTGCGGACTATATAGTATAATTCGCGGATCTACATACTTAGTCAAATTTGCAAATCTACAGACTTAGCCAAATTAGCGGATCTACATACATAGTCAAATTCACGGATCTACATATTTAGTCAAATTCACAGATCTACAAACTTAGCCAAATTCGTGGATCTACAAACTTAGCCAAATTCGCAAATCTGCATACTTAGTCAAATTCGCGGATCTATAGACTTACCCAAATTCGCGGATAGTCAAATTCACGGATCTACATATTTAGTCAAATTCGCGGATCTACGGACTTAGCCAAATTCGCGAATCTACAGACTTAGTCAAATTCGCGGATATGCAGATTTGGGATTTTCTAAATATTGTTTATTTCATGATAACATAATGGCAAGTTTAATAATACTTATTCATTTTATGATAACATGACAAGTGAATATCAACATGATACATGAAGGCATGATTTTCATGAGAACAAATGTTCTTATATCTTTATTATATGACTTGAAGTATCCTTATAATACGTGTGTACATGATCCCAAATCTTGATTCCTGAACTCTTAATTCTTGTGAAAAGGACATGTACATAATTTGACTTGAAAGGCCACGCGTTTCTATTAATTCTTGTATAAGGCCAAAGTGTTAATAACTTAAATAGATAATTTTATGAGAGTGTAAACACATACTCCAAAATAGAATACAAACTTTAATAGTGATTCGTGATAATATGATAAAATCTCTACCCAATATAGTATATAGCTCACGTACCGGACTTATGATAATGTAGCTTAGAGAAATCATTAGTTTAAGGTCGAAATATCAAGTAATTTATGCTATATTTTTATAAGAGATTCAAAACATACTCATAAAGTATATATAAAATTTTATGGTGATTTATGATGACTTGATGCAATTTATACACAATATAGTAAACAACTCACGAACTGGACTGATACCGACATAGCTATAAAAAAATCTAAAATATTAACTAAATAATTTTAAAATTTTATGAGAGTGTCAATACATACTTTTAAAGTAGAATACAAAATTTTTTAGTGATCTATACTGATTTCATATAATCTCTACTCAATATAGTACATAGTTTGTTAAACGGACTTATACAAGCACAGTTGAAAAAATTATTAGTTTGAGGTCGAAATGTCAAGCAATTAAGGTGATAGTTTTATGAGAGCATCAAAATATACTCGTAAAATAGAATACAAAAAATCATTATGATCAATAATGATTTGCTAAAATTTCTACTGAATATAATATACAGTTTACGCATGAGACTAATACTAGTGTAGGAGAGAAAAATCTTTCATTTGAGGTCGAATGTTAAGAAATTGATGTGAAATTATTATCAGATTGTCAAAACATACTCCAAAAATATAATAAAAATTTTCTAGTGATTCATTCTGGTCCTATAATATTTCTACTCAATATAATATATAGCTTAGGCACCGGACTTACATTTGTGTCGCTGTGAAAGATCTCTATTTTGAAATCGAAATGTTATTGATGTGAAATTATTATCAGAGAGCCAAAATGTACTCCTAAAATAGAGTAAAATATTTTATAGGGATCCATGATGGTTTGATAATATTTCTATTTAATACAATATATATTTCACACATCTGACTTATACCTCTAGCTAAGAAGAATCTTTATTTTTAGGTTGAAATGTCAAGAAATTAATGTGATAGTTTTTATGAGAGTGTAAAAATATACTCCTAAAATATAATATAAATTTTTTTTGTGATCCATGATAGTTTGAAATTATTTCTACTCAATATAGGAAACAACACACATATCAGAATGATACCGGTGTAGCTGTGAAAGTTTTTTAGTTTGAAGTTAAAATGTCTACTATTTAATGTGATATTTTTTTGATAGTACCAACACATAATCCTAAAATAGAATACAAAATTTATAGTGACTCATGGTGATTGGATACAATTTCTACTCAATATAGTGCACAGCTCATGCACTGGTCTAATACCGGTGCAGCTGAGAAAAGTTTTTAGTTTGATGTCGCAATATCAAGAAATTAATATGAATTTTTATCATAGTGTCAAATTAATGTGAATTTTTATCATACTCATAGATTGGAATAAATAATTTTATAGGGATCTATGGTTATTTGGTACAGTTTGTACTCAATGTAGTATACAGGTCTCGCACCGGACTAATAGCGGTGCAACTGAGATAAATTTTTAGTTTGAGCTCAAAATCTCAACCAATTAAAATGAAGTTTTTATGTGCATGTCATAAAGTAGAATGGAAAAGTTGTAGTAATCCATGGTGGTTTCACACAATTTCTAATCAATATAGTACACAGTTTATGCACTAGACTTATACTGGTGCAGCTAAGAAAATATTTAGTTTGAGGTTGAAACGTCAAAAAATTAGTTTGACGTTCAAATGTCAAGAAATTAACATCATATTTTTATGAGAGAGTCAAAACATGCTCCTAAAAATAGATTAAAATTTCTTATGATGATTGGATATAATTTCTACTCAATATAGTACTAAACTCGTGCACTGGACTTAGACCGGTATAAGTGAGAAAAATATTTAGTTTGATATCGAAATATTAAAAAATTAATGTGAAATTATTATCAGAGTGTGAAAATATACTCCTAAAATAAATGAAAAATTTTATAGGGATCCATGATAGTTTGATAATATTTCAAATATATAGTATATAGCTTCCGTGCCGAACTAATACCAATGCAGCTAAGAAAAATATATAGTTTAAGGTTGAAATGTCAAGAGATTAAAGTGAAAATTTTATGAGAGTGTTGACACATACCTATGAAATAGAATGCAATTTTTTGTAATGATCTATGATAATTCGATAAAATTTCTACTTAATATAGTACACAGCTCATACACCAGATACATACCTGTGCAGCTAAAAAAAATATTTAGTTTGAGATCAAAATAACAACTAATTAATGTGATATTCTTATGATATTGTCAAAACATAATATTAAATTATAACAAAAATTCTATAGTGCTCTATGGTGGTTTGATATAATTTCTACTTAATGTAGAATACAGCTCACGCACCAGACTAATACCTGTGCAGCTGAGATAAATTTTTAATTTGAGGTCAAAATCTCAAACAATTAAAGTGAAATTTTTATGCAAGTTTCATAAAGTATAAAGAAAAAATTTGTAGTGATTCATGGTGATTTAACACAATTTATACTCAATATAGTATAAATCTTATGCAACAAACTTATACCGGTGTAGCTAATAAAAGTATTTAGTTTGAGATTGAAATGTTAAGAAATTAATGTAATATTTTTATGAGAGTGTCCAAAACATACTCATAAAATATATTTAAAAATTTTATGATTATCCATGTGATTGGATATAATTTCTACATAATATAGTATAAACTTACACATCAAACTGATATCTGTGCAGCTGAGAAAAATCTTTTCTTTTAGATAAAAATGTCAAGAAACTAATGTAATAGTTTTAGTGAGAGTGTAAAAACATATTCTTAAAACATAATACAAAATTTTACGGTGATGCATGATTATTTGGTACACTATGTACTCAATATAATACATCTCACGTAATATCGGTTCAGCTAAGAAAATGTGTAGTTTGAGATCAAAATATGAACTAATTATTGTGATCTATTTAAGATATTGTCAAAACATGCTCCTAAACTAGAATACAAAAGTTGTAGTGACCCATGGTGATTTAATAAAATTTCTACTTAATATAGTTCATAGCTAACGCACTAGTCAAATACCATTGCAATAGAGAAAAATATTTAGTTTGAGATTGAAATGTCAAAAAGTAATGTAAAATTATATCATATTGTTAAAACATACTCTTAAATTAGAATATAGAATTTTAAAGTGATCTATTATGATTTGATACAATCTCTATTTAATGTTGTATACAGCTTATGCATAGGACTAATACCGGTACAGCTGAGATATATTTTTATTTTGAGGTCAAAATCTAAACCAATTAAAAAAATTTATTTGAGTGTCATAATACAGAATAAAATTTTTTATAGTGATCCATGGTGATTTGATATGATTTTAATTTAATAAAATAAATAGCTCACACAATGAACTTATATCTGTGCAGCTGAAAAAAAATTTTAGTTTAAGGTTGAAGTGTTAGGCAATTAATGTGATATGTTTGTGATCATGTCAAAAGGTATTCCTAAAATAGAGGAAAAATTTTATATTGACTCCTGATGATTTGATATAATTTCTACTCAATATAAAGGTGCAGCTAAAAAAAATCTTCAGTTTGAGGTCGAAATGTGATATTTTAATGAGAGTATGTAAATATACTAAAAAAATAGAAAATTTTATGATAATTCTTGATGATTGGATATAATTTCTACTCAATATTGTACACAATCTATGCACCGGACTGATATAAGTGTGGTTGAGGAAAATATTTAGTTTTTAATTGAAATGTCAAAATATTAATGTAAAATTTTTATCAAAGTGTAAAACCATACTCCTAAAATAGAATAAAAACTTTTATAGGGATCAATGATGGTTTGGTAATATGTCTACTTAATATAGTATATAGCTCACGCACCTGACTTATACCGATGCAGTTGAGAAGAACATTAGTTTGAGGCCCAAAATATGAAGAAATTAAAGAGAAATTTTTATAAGAGTTCCAACACATACTCTTAAAATATAATACAAATTTTTTTAGAGATCTATGATAATTGATAAAATTTCTTCTCAATATAGTGTACAGTTCATGCTGAATTTATATCTGTGCGACTAAGAAAAATCATTAGTTTGAGGTCAAAATATCAAGTAATTAATGTGATATTTTTATAAGAGAGTCAAAACATACTCCTAAAATAGATATAAAATTTTATGATTATACATGATGATTTGATATAATATCTACTCAATATAGAATACAGCTTAGGCACTGGACTGAAATGGGTGCAGCTAAGAAATATCGTTATTTTGGGGACAAATTATCAAATAATTTATTTGAACTTTTTATGAGAATGAAAAAACATAATCCTTAAATATAATAGAAAATTTTTTAATCACCCATAGTGATTTGATGTAATTTCTACTCAATAAGTACACAGCCCGCGCACCAGTCTAACAGTGGAGCAGCTGAGAAAAATCTTTAGTTTGAGATCAAAAATTTAAAAAATTAATGCAAATTTTTTATCAGAGTGTCAAAACATACTCCTATATTAGAATACCAAGTTTTATTGTGATCTATAATTTTTTGATGCAATTTCAACTCAATTTCATATACAGCTCATGCATCAGACTAATTCCAGTACAGCTCAGATAAATCTTTAGTTTGAGAATAAAATCTTAACCAGCTAAAGTGAAAATTTTGTGAGAGTGTCACAAATAAAATTAGAAATTTTGTAGTGATCCATGGTGATTTGACTTGATTTATACTCAATATAGTATATAGCTCATGCACCGGATTTATAACTATGCAGCTAAGAGAAATCTTTAGTTTGAGATCGAAATGCCAAACACTTAATGTGATAATTTTTATGAGTGTGTCAAACCATACTGCTAAAGCAAACTATAAAATTTGATGATGATCGATGGTGATTTGACTAAATTTCTACTTAATATAATACATAGCTCATGCACTAGACTTATAACTGCACATGTTAGAAATTCTTTAGTTTGAAGTCAAAAAATCAAGAAATTAATGTAAAATTATTATCAGAGCATCAAAACATACTCCTAAAATAGAATAAGATTTTTTATAGGGATCCATGATGGTTTGATAATATTTTTATTACATAGAGTATATAGCTCACATCGGACTGATATCGGTGCAGCTTAGAAAAATTATTATTTTAAGTTTAAAATGTCAATAAATTAAAGAGATATTATTATAAAAGTCAACATATATTTCTAAAATAGAATATAATTTTTTATAGTGATCCATGATAATTCGATAAAATTTTTACTCAATATACTATACAGCTCATGCATCGGACTTATACCAATACAGCTGAGAAATTTTTTTTGTTTAAGGTCAAAAGATCAAGAAATTATTTTGATAATTTTAATTAGAGTGTCAAAATATACTCTTAAGATTTAATACTAAATTTTATAGTGGTCCATATGATTTCATAAAATTTCTACTCAATACATTAGAAAGCTTATGCATTGGACTGATACTGGTGCAGCTGAGAAAATTTTTTAGTTTGAAATCAAATATAAACTAATTAATGTTAACACATACTCCTAAAATATAATACAATATTTTGTAGTGACCTATAATTATTTGATACAATTTCTACTTAATTAGTAAACAGCTCGAGCATTGGTCACGTACCATTGTAGCAGAGAAAATTGTTTAGTTTAAGATCAAAATGTCAAGAAATTAATGTAAAATTTTTATCAGAGTGTTATAACATACTCCTAAATTAGAATACAAAATTTTATATTGATCTATTGTGGCTTAATACAATTTCTACTCAATGTAGTATACAGTTCACACATTGAACCAATACCAGTACAGCTGAGATAAATCTTTAGTTTGAGGTAAAAATCTCAACAATTAAAGTGAAATTGTTATGCTAGTGTAAAAAGTTAGAATAAAAAAATTTATAGTAATCCATGGTCATTTGGTACGATTTCTACTCAATATAATACATAACTCATACACCGGACATATAACCGTGCAGCTGAGAAAAATCATTAGTTTGAGGTCGAGATGTCAAGAAATTAATGTGATATTTTAAGTGAGTGTCAAAACATACTCCTAAAAGAGAATAAATTTTTTTTTATAGTGACTGATGATGATTTAATATAATTTCTACTCTGTATATTGCACAGCTCATGCACCAGACTTATACCGGTGCAACTGAGAAATTTTTTTTAGTTTGAGGTTGAAATATCAAGTAATTAATGTGATATTTTTATGAGAGTGTCAAAACATACACCTAAAGCAGATTATAAAATTTTATGATGATCCATGATAAGTGAATATGATGTGGATAATCTAATTGTAAGCACACAGTGCGGTTGTAGCACTTTAAAGGTCGTTCCCATATGGATCTCTAGTGTTTTGCAATCTAACTATTCCGATTACATTGGTGAGCTAACTAAGTTTTAGATTGAATTTAGTATATTCTAATTAGGCTAGGATATAGATTCCAATAGTTCATAACCAAATATTATTTATTTTATCTTCTTGCTTTCATAAAAATTTGATCTTTTAGTTTAATTTCTATTTAAAGTATCCTAAACATGGGCTATCAAGTTGTGTGCAAGCATAATCCATCAAAAAAAATTATTTTTTATAAAAACAAACTAAATATTAGATAGATTTATGAAGCAAATAAAAACTAACAAGCCCAAACCCTAACTAAAAATATATTATCAAAATATTTAAATTAAGTATAATCTATTAAAGTCTTAATCTATGAGTTCTTGTATTTCCATTGTTTCATAAAAAAAATCATATTTTTTTATTTTGTTATTTAAGAATGAAGACTAATAAATTAATATAAAGTTGATCCCTAGTTTCATCTATATCATAGGACTAAACTAATTAGTTACACATACTCCTAATTAAAAAGATCCTATTGTTATTTATTGAAAGCAATAAAAATCCTATTTTTCCTATAAAACAATGAAAGATTAAAGTTAGAAAGCAATTAAAAAATTATCTAGGAAGCAATTACCCTTATCTAAGAAAGTAATTAATTCTAACTATGAAAGCAATTAAAATATTACCTACACAAAACTTAAAAAAAAGAGAGACTTGAGCTCTATCAAGTTTCGGTATTGTGGCCTTTCCTCTCTAGATCTCAATCCTCTATTTTATTAAGCTAATAGAAAGTACAAAAAGCCACCTAAAAGGTCATATCAATTTACAAGGATTCCTGGGGCATTTATAATCTAAACACAATCCTACTCCTACTCGAACTCCATACAAAAGATATAATCCTAACTCAACACAAACTAATCTCAAAATATATATCTAATCCAATCTATAGTTATTAGAAACTAATGGTTAAGATTAAATGGCTCAAAATATAATTTTTCATGTTCAAAATCCAAAATTAAATTCAACTCACTCGTAGCCCGCTGAATCGGATCATTCACTGTGTAGCGCTTCAAAAAAACGACCATAACTTTTACATACAAACTCGAATTGAGCTATTCCTTGTGGCATTTCAAAGATAATTCTAAACTTTACAAATTTTTCCTTACATAAAATTTTCCACTTCAAGCTTTATCTTTACCAAAAATGCATTTGATTTTGCTACTACTGCACTTGGATTTTTATTATCAGCGTAATTGACTTCCTTTACTTATATATATCACAAATTTTCTCCTTTTTCTTCTTTTCATTGCAAATCCTTTGTTTCCTATGAAAACACACTTAAAACATACTTGAAAAACAATTATTTATATACATAAGTAGATAAAATATGAAAGAAAATATGTAAAATATGGAACTTATCAGAATACAGTTTCTACTCAATATAGTACAAAGCTCACGCAACGAACTAATACCGGTGCATATAAGAAAAATCTTTAGTTTGAAGTTGAATTATCAAGAAATTAATATAAAACTATTATTAGAGTGTCAAAACATATTCCTAAAATAGAATAAAATTTTTTATAGAGATCCATGAAGGTTTAATAATATTTCTAATCTATAGCTCACACACCAGACTAATACTGGTGTAGATAAGAAAAATCTTTACTTTTAGGTGAAAATGTCAAGAAATTAAAGACAAATTCTTATGAAAGTGTCAATGCATATTTTTAAAATGGAATACAACTTTTTATAGTGATCCATGATAATTTGGTAAAATTTCTACTCGATATTGTATACAGCTCACGCACCGGATTTATACCGGTGTAACTAAGAAAAATATTTAGTTTGAGATCGAAATTTCAAGCAATTATGTGATAATTTTTATGATAGTGTTAAAATATACTCTTACAATATAATATAAAATTTTACAGTGATCCATTATAATTTGAACAATTTCTACTCAATATAGTACATAGCTCACACACCAGACTATACCTGTATAGCTTAGAATAGTTTGAGATCAAAATATCAACTAATTAATTTGATACTTTATGATATTGTCAAAATATATCTAAATAGCATATAAAATTTTGTAGTGATCTATAGTGATTTAATACAATTTCTACTCAATATAGTATACAATTCATGCATCAGTCACATACCATTGTAGTTGACAAAAATTTTTAGCTTGAAATCAAAATATGAAGAAATTATTGTGAAATTTTAATCAGAGTGTCAAAACATACTCTTAAATTAGAATACAAAATTTTATATTGATCCATTATGGTTTAATACAATTTCTACTCAATGTACTATACAGCTCATGCACCATACTAATACAGGTACAGTTGTGATAAATCTTTAGTTCGAGGTTAAAATCTCAACCATCTAAAGTGAAATTGTTATGCGAGTGCCATAAAATATAATACAATTTATTGTCATGATCCATAGCAATTTGATATAATTTATATTAATATAATATATAGCTCACGCACCAGACTTATACTTTTACAGCAGAAAAATAATTTTTAGTTTAAGATCGAAAGGCCAAGAAATTAATGTCATATTTTAAGGATCGTGACAAAACATACTCTAAAATAGAATAAAAAAAAATTGTGGTGACCCATAATGATTTGATTCAATTTCTGCTTTATATAGTACATAGCTCATGCACCAAATTTATACAAGTACAGTTAAGAATAATATTTAGTTTAATGTCAAGATGTCAAGCAATTAATGTGATATTTTATGAGAGTGCCAAAAAATACTCCTAAAATAGATTACAAAATTTTATGATGATCCATAATGATTGGATACAATTTTTACTCAATGTAGTACGTACCAGACTAATACTGGTGCAGCTAAAAAAATAATTAGTTTGAAATCTAAATGTTAAAAAATTAATTTGAAATTATTATCATAGTATCAACATATACTCCTAAAATATAATAAAAATTTTGTAGGGATCTTTGATGGTTTGATAATATTTCTAATGCATGAGACTAATATTTGTGCAGCTGAGTAAAATCTTTAGTTTGAGGTCGAAATATAAAAAGAATTTAAGAGAAATTTTTATGAGAGTTCAAATACATACTTATAAAATATAATATAATTTTTTATAGTGATCCATGATAATTTGATAAAATTTATACTCAATATAATTTACAGCTCATGCACCAAACTTATACCGATGCAGTTAAGAAAAATATTTAGTTTGAGGTCGAATGTCAAGAAATTAAAGTGATAAATTTTATGAGAGTGACAAAACAAACTCTTAAAACATAATACAAAATTTTATGGTGATTTATGATGGTTTTGTATCATTTCTACTCAATATAGTACACTTCTCACACGCTATACTAATATCGGTATAGCTGAGAAAAATTTTTAGTTGGAGGACAAAATATCAGCTATATAATGTGATATTGTAAAAAATATACTCCTAAAATAGAATACAAAATTTTAAAGTGAACCATAGTGACTTGATACAATCTCTATTCAATATAGTACACAACTCACGCACTGGTCAGATATCGTTATAGTTGAGAAAAATCTCTAGTGTGATCGAAATGTCAAGAAATTAATGTAAAGTTTTTATCAAAATATCAAAACATACTCCTAAATTAGAATACATATTTTTATAGCGTTCTATGGTGGTGTGATATAATTTCTACTCAATGTAGTATACAGCTCATGCACTGAACTAATACCGACGCAACTAAGATAAATATTTAGTTTGAAGTACAAAATCTCAACCAATTAAAGTTATAGTTTTATGCATGTCATAAAATAGAATACAAAATTTTATAGCTATGTATGGTGATTTGACACAATATCTACTCAATGTAATATACAGCTTATGTACCAGACTTATACCAGTGCAGCTAGAAAAAGTTTTTAGTTTGAGATTAAAATATTAAGAAATTAATGTGATATTATTTATGAGAGGGTCAAAACATACTCCTAAAATAGATTATAAAATTTTATGATGATCCATGATTATTGGATACAATTTCTACTCAATATAGTACGAAGCTCACCCACTAGACTAATAGCGATGTAGCTGAGAAAAATCTATAGTTTGAAGTCAAAATAACAAGCAATTAATATGAAATTAGAATATAAATGTTTATAATAATCCATAATAATTTGATAAAATTTCCACTCAATATAGTATACAGCTCACACACTAGACTTATACAAGTGTAGATGGGAAAAATCTTTAGTTTGTTATCAAAATGTTAATAAATTAATGTGATATTTTTATGAAAGATTCAAAACATACTCCAATAAAATATAAAATTTATGATGATTCATAATGATTTGGTACAGTTTCTACTCAATATAGTATATAGCTCATATGTGAGGCTAATATCGGTGTAGCTGAGAAAAATCTTTAGTTTGGAGTCAAAATATCAACTAATTAATGTGAAATTCTTATGAGAGTGTCTACATAAAGTCCTAAAATAAAATAAATTTTCTTTTACTAACTCTTGTGATTTGATACAATTTCTACTCAATATACTATAAAGCTTATGCAACAGTCTAATACCAGTGCAGCTGAGAAAAATATTTTGTTTAATGTCAAAATATAAAGAAATTAATGTAAAATTTCTATCAGAGTATCAAAATATACTCCTAAATTAGATTGCAGAGTTTTATAGGTATCCATAATGGTTTGATAGTATTTCTACTCTATATAGTATATATCTCATGTACTAGACTGATATCAATATAGCTAAGAAAAATCTTTATTTTAATATCAAAATATCAAGAAATTAATGTAAAATTCTTATCAGAGTATAAAAACATTCTTCTAAAATAGAATACAAATTCTTATAGTAATCCATGATAATTTGTTAAAATTTATACTCAATATAGTATATAGCTCACACACCGGACTTATATTGACTCAACTTTGAAGTTGAAATGTCAAGCAATTAATGTGATAATTTTTATGAGAGTGTCAACACATACTCTTAAAATATAATATAAAATTTTATGGTGATCCATGATGATTTCAAATCTTTTCTACTCAATATAGTATACATCTCACGCACTATACTAATATTAGTGCAGCTAAGAAAAATCTTTAGTTTGATATCAAAATATCAACTAATTAATGTGATATTTTTATGATATTTTAAAATGCATGCTCCTAAAATAGAATGCAAAATTTTATAGTGAACCATAGTAATTTGATATAATTTCTATTCAATATAGTACACAACTCATGCACTGGTCAGATACCATTGCAGCTGAGAAAAATCGTTTGAGATCAAAATGTCAAGAAATTAATATAATTTTTTTATGAGAGTGTCAAAACTTACTCCTAAATTAGAATACAAAATTTTATAGTGATCAATAGTGGTTTGATATAATTTTTACTCAATGTACTATACAGCTTATGCACTAGACTAATACCGACGCAGCTAAGATAAATATTTAGTTTGAGGTCAAAAATACCAACCAATTAAAGTGATATTTTTATACATGTCATAAAGTAAAATATAAAATTTTATAGTTATCTATGGTGGTTTGACACAATATCTATTCAATATAGTACATAGCTTATGCACCGAGTTATACCAGTGCAGCTTATAAAAAGAATTTAGTATGGAATTGAAATGTCAAGAAATTAATGTGACATTATTTATGAGTGGATCAAAATATACTCCTATAATAGATTGCAAAATTTTATGATGATTAATGGTGATTAGATACAATTTCTTCTCAATACCCACCAAACTGATATAGATATAGCTGAGAAAAATTATTAGATTGAAATCGAAATGTCAAGAAATTAAAGTGAAAGTTTTATGAGAGTGTCGACACATACTTTTAAAATAGAATGCAAACTTTTATAGCGATCATGATAATTTGCAAAAATTTCAACTAAATATAGTACACAGCTCATGCACTAGACTCATATAAGTACAGTTGAGAAAAATATTTAGTTTGAAATCAAAATATCAACTAATTAATGTGATATTTTTATGAAACTGTCAACACGTACTCCAAAAATTGAATACAAAATTTTGTAATGATCTATGGTATTCTGATACAATTTCTACTCAATGTTGAATAAAGCTCACTCACTAGACAAATACCAGTACAGCTGAGATAAATCTTTACCTTGAAGTCAAAATCTCAACCAATTAAAGTAAATTTTTTATGCGAGTGTCATAAAGTAGAAAGAAAAATTTTGTAGTGATGCATAATAATTTGACACAATTTCTACTCAATATAGTACATAGTTCATGCACCGGACTTATACCAGTGTAGCCAAGAAAATTTTTTAGTTTGGGGTCAAAATGTCAAGAAATTAATGTGATATTTTTATAAAAGTGTCAAAACAAACTCCTAAATAGATTGCAAAATTTTATATGAATTACGGAGTCCATCCATCACGAGACGATATATTTGAACACCCTAAGCAACCATTTACGGATACCACCGTGTGAAGAAACATGAGCGCCCAACATGGCCAGCAAGAATAGCATGTGCAACACAAGTAACAACATGTTGCTGCCCCTCCTTCCTGTCATGGAGAACGAGATTAGGATTGTATCGAAGAAGTGCAAGAATAAGGAGATGCAACAGATGCAGCGGCCCGACCAGCTGAAGTAACACTCCACACGATTAACGAGTCTATTATAAGTATGACAGATGCTTTCATTGCAAGAATGAGTATAATTGAGGAACGACAAGCCCAAACTGAGCGTCGTCAACAATGTCATGATTGGCTTCTTACCAAAGTATTTAGACAAATGGCTTGTGAGAACACCCATTTTCTCTCGATGAGAACGATAGGACGAACTAGGGGACCATAGATTTTTACTAGTATCAAAGACATAAGTGATAAAAAGGTCTTCATTAGAGGCGTCATTGATATCATCTAGAGTGAGTTTTTTCTAGAGAACCATCAAAGCCAGGTGTATTCTAACCTTAGCCTCTAACATTATTTCTTCTAAGTGTATTACTTTCATAGTTATATTTTTAATGCATTAAGGACATTTCATAAATTATGTTGGGGGTGAGATAGATATACTATACTTTACTGTATCATAATTAACTAGCATAGTTTAGAAAAATTATTTCTTTGCAGTAAAAAGTAAGATTAGGAGTACTTTACATTGCATATTTATATGATAGATATCTTAATTTTGATGCTTATATGATAATAGTTTTTATGTAGTCTCAATTAAGATTTTAAATCCGACAATAAGATATAAATGAATACTTAAGATTAGAATTGAGTATGCACTCTAGACACTTGCATGATAAGTCATGATGAGTTGATAACAATGAGAAAATATAAAAGGAAGTCATATCATATAAGTATAAAAAAATAAAAAAATGAAGCGAGACTGGTACTTAAGGCACTATACTTTAAAAATATAAAATATAAAGTAAATAAATAAAAGAAAGTAAGTATTAAGTAGTTGGGTCCGTACACCTCAGTAAGTGTGCATGTTCACACAATTGATACTTATGATTTTTATTATAATCATGAGCTGAGTATCTAGGCATTTGTGCCCGGTAAGCATAAATGTTTACATGAAAATGAAGTGTCTATGAAAAAAACAAGAAAAAAAAAGAAATATACATATATATAATATGAAAATGGCTCCTATAAGTTTGATTAGAGTTTGAGACTTAACAAGGCTTATATACATGCTCACAAAAGTGCATAGGAGAGAAAAATTGAAAGTAAAAGTATATCTATGATACAATTTAAATGATCATGATGGATACATAAGAGTATAAGATTATAAATAATTAATTAAGATTGACATTTTCATAAATATCTGTGTATGTATCTCTAATTGAGCTTGATAAGGAAGATAAATAAAAAGCAAAACCAAAAAAGTTATAAGTATAGTAATAGTATAGATAGATAGTTAATAGGATATTAACAATTTTTATTTTTTTATTTTATAATTATCCTTATTTTTCATTTTTATTTATTTCCTTATCTTAAATATTTCTTGATGTTTGTGGGTAACGTCACTGGAAACCCTCACGAGACAATGCTCGTCCAATAGGGTAACATAAGGGTTTAATGGTTTATTGCACGTGCTAAGTGCAATCATGATTCCTGCGAAAGTGAGTTAGGATTCACTTATTTTTTTTAGGTCTTTAGTTTATTTTGTTTAGTTTATAGTTTGTTAAGGACTAGAAAAACTCAAGTTGGGGGTGAGATTACACTTGAAAAGTATAATATTTTTAATTTATTTTATGCAAGTATAATCCAATTTTGTTGGTTAATACAAAAAATTAATGGAAATTAATTTTTATTAATCAAATTCTTCACTATGATGTTTTTCAAATGTTTTTAGTGTTTTTACAGGGTTTTATATGCAATGAAATCGAAGTATAGAAGTGTATCTCACATATCTAGTTCAAATCTGTGAAAAAACAGGACTAGCTGTCGACATCTATCTTGTGAAAAGACAGAACTAGTGTTGACAGCTAGGAGATAGCTGTCGACAGTCGACGACTGTAAGAGACACTTGAGAGCCACTATTGATGGATCTATCAAAGGGAGTGGCCACAGTTTGATTTTCTTGGGATTTTTGAAAAGAATTAAGAGCTTCCGTATAAAATAGAATTCCTATTTGGGTATTATAAGGCTATAATTTCCAATGAATCTCAAGTTTTGTAATGGTTTTTTAGAGAGGAGAGAACAATATAGAGTTCTATAGTCTTAATTCAAGATATAGTTTTTGTACTCGTTCATAAAAACCAATAAAAGAATTCTTTTTCTCTTTATTCATAGCTATGAATAATATGACTGGCTAAATTTTTGAATTGGATCAGATGAAATAACAAGCCCTAGGTGATTTACTGGTATGTTTCCTATGCTTATTGGTTTAATTGTTTTATTTGAAAATTAATATTTTTGATTCTCTATTATCTTTGAAGGGATTATATATGATTTTTAGTCTTTGATATTTTATTATTTGATGATATGTTCGTTGCTTAGTTTTTGATATAGTATAGACTCTTTAGACACGGTGTATGCTTAGACTTTGAATGTTTATTTTTGTTATTCATATGACATGCTTAGATTAAATAAAAAATTCATATATGATTAATTGGGAGAAATTATTCAAAGTGCCAAAGTTTGCAACTTTATATATTTTGTGCATCATTGAATTACTTTTCGGTTGTAGGAAGACCACGTGGTCTATGCAACTGAGATAAAAAGTATAAATATATCCAGTAAATTATATTATGCGAGTTATATCCATTAGGCTAATAATATTAGTTAAAGTAAATTTGCATCTAAGGTTTTAGTTTTTAGTTAATATAAATCCAATCTTCACTTCTATTTTTAGTACTGTAATTTATTTCTAGTATCACACGATTACAATACGATCCTCGAGAGAACAATATTGGGTTTGTATCCTTGTATTACTTGTTGATCTCTTGCACTCGAGAGTGTACAATTTAGATCACAGTTAAGTACACAGCTCATGTACTGGACCAATACTAGTGCATGTGAGAAAAATCATTAGTTTGAAATTGAAATGTCAGAAATTAATATGAAATTATTATCAGAGTGTCAAAACACATTCCTAAAATAGAATAAAAAATTTTAAGGGATCAATGATGTTTGATAATATTTCTACTCAATATATTGTATTGCTCACGCAACTGACTAATACCAGTGCAGGTCAGATAACTCTTTAGTTTGGGTTCGAAATGAAAATAAATTAAAGGAAAATTTTATTAGAGTTTAAGCACATACTCTTAAAATAGAATACAAATTTTATAGTGATTTGTGATAATTTCATAAAATTTCTACTCATACCAAGACTTATACCGGTGCAGTTGACAAAATTATTAGTTTGAGGTCGAAATGCCAAGCAATTATTGTGATATTTTTATAAGAGAGTCAAAATATACTCCTAAAGTTTATGCAAAATTATAGTAATCTATGATGATTAGATATAATTTCTATTTAATATAGTACACAACTCACACACTAGACTGATACTGGCGCAGCTGAGAAAAATATTTAGTTTGGGGATCAAAATATTAATTAATTAATGTGAATTTTTTATGAGAGTGACAACACATACTCTTAAAATATAATATAAAATTTGTAACTTATCTATGGTGATTTGATAGAGTTTCTACTCAATATAGTATATAACTCACCACTCTAGTCTAATACCGATAAGCTAAGAAAATGTTTAGTTTGAGATCAAAATACCATGAAATTAATGTGAAATTTTAATCATATTTTCAAAACATACTCTTACATTAGAATACAAAGTTTTAGAGAAATTCATAGTGGTTTGATATAATTTCAACTCAAGGTAGTATATAGCTCACACACTGGACTATACTAGTACAACTGAGATAAATCTTTTGTTTGAGGTTAAAATCTCAACCAATTAAGGTAAAATTTTTATGCAACTGTTAACACAAACTCCTAAAATAGAATACAATTTTTTTTGATCCATGGTGATTTGATAAAATTCCTACTCAATATAGTTAACAACTCATGTACCGGACATATACTGTGCAACTGAGAAAAATTTTTAGTTTGAGGTCAAAATGTCAAGCAATTGATGTGATATTTTTATGACAGTGTCAATACATCTAAAATAGAATACAAAAATTTATTGTGACACATGATGATTTGCTACAATTTATACTCAATATACCAGTGCATGTGAGAAAAATCTTTAGTTTGAGGTAGAAATATCAAGAAATAATGTGAAATTATTATCTTAGTGTCAAAGCATACAATGAGAATAGAATAAAAAAATTATAGTGATCCATCATGGTTTGATAATATTTCTACTCAATGTAGTATACTATTTACGCATCGGACTGATATCGGTACTACTGAGAAAAATCATTAGTTTAAAGTCAAAAATCAAGAAATTAATATGAAAATATTATTGGAGTGTCAAAACATACTTCTAAAATAGATTAATTTTTTTTTATAGGGATCCTTAATGGTTTGATAATATTTCTATTGAATATAGTATATAGCTCATGCACCGAATTAATACTAGTAGTTGAGAAAATTCTTGAGTTTGAGACTAAAATGTCAAGCAATTAATATGATAATTTTTATGAGAGTGTCAAAAAATACTCTTAAAATATAATATAAATTTTTATAGTGATCCATGGTGATTTGAAATAATTTCTCCTTAATATGAAACATAGCTCATACACCGAATTAATATTAGTGCAGCTAAGAGAAAATTTTAGTTTGATGTCAAAATATAAACTAAGTAGTGTAATATTTTTATGATAGTGTCAACACATTTTCCTAAAATAGAATATAAAATTTTATAGTGACTCATGATAATTTGTACAATTTCTATTTAATATAATATACAGCTCATGCACCGGTCTATTACCAGTACAGCTAAGAAAAATGTTTAATTTACGGTCGAAATATCAAGAAATTAATGTGAGATTTTTATTAGAGTGTCAAAACTTACACCTAAATTAGAATACATAATTAAATAGAGATCCATGATGGCTTGATATAATTTCTATTAAACATAGTATACAACTCATGCACCGAACTAAAATCGGTGCAGCTGAGATAAATCTTTAGTTTGAGGTCGAAATCTCAACCAATTAAAATGAAGTTTTTATGCGAGTGTAAACACTACTCCTAAAAGAGAATATAAAATTTTCTAGTGATACAAAATGATTTTATACAATTTTGACTCAATATAGTATACAACATATGCGTTGGGCTTATACTGGTTCATCTGAGAAAAATATTTAGTTTGAGGTCGAAATATTAAGCAGTTAGTGTGATATTTTTATGAGAGTGTTAAAACATACTCCTAAAATAGAATATAAGATTTTAACTGTAATCCATGATGATTTGCTTCAAATTGTACTCAATATAATATATAACTCATGCACCAGATTTATATTTATGCAGTTGAGAAAAAAATATTTAAATTGAGGATGAGATATCAAGAAATGTAAAAATATTGTTAGAGTGTCAAAATATACTCCTAAAATAGAATTAAATATTTTATAGAAATCTATGATGGTTTGATAATATTTCTACTCAATATAGTATACAGCTGACGCAATGGAGTGATAAAGGTGCTGCTGAGAAAAATTCTTAATTTGAGATCGAAATGCAAAGAAATTATAGAGAGATATTAATGAGAGTGTTAGCACATACTTCTAAAATAGAATACAAAATTTTATAGTGATCCGTGATCCATAATGATTTGATAAAATTTCAAGTTGATATATTATATAGCTCTCGTGCTAGACTAATATCTGCAGTTGAGAAAAAATTTTCTTTTGAGATCAAAATATCAGGCAATTAATATGATAATTTTTATGAGAATATCAAAACATACTCCTAAACTATAATACAAAATTTTATGGTGATCCATGATTATTTGATATAATTTTGACTCAATATAGTACACAGCTCACGCATCGGATTGATACTGGTGTACCTCAGAAAAATCCTTAGTGTAATCATAGACTCTTAGAATGGAATACAAAATTTTGTAGTAATCCATGGTGATTTGATATAATTTCTACACAATATAATGCACAACTCATGCACTAGTCTTATAGCGGTGAAGCTGAGAAAATTTTTTAGTTTGAGGTCAAAATAGCAAGAAATTAATGTAAAGTTTTTATTAAAGTGTCAAAACATACTTCTAAAATAGAATACAAAATTTTATTGTGATCCATGGTAGTTTGATACAAATTCTACTTAATATAGTATACAGCTCATGCACTAAACTAATACAGGTGCAGCTGAGATAAATCATTAATTTGATATCAAAATCTCATCAAACTAAAGTGGAGGTTTTAAGCGAGTATAAACACATACTCCCAAAATAGAATACAAAATATTGTAGTGTCTATGGTAATTTTATACAATTTCTACTCAATATGTTACACAATTTATGCACCTGACTTATACTAGTGCAGTGAAGAAAAAATCTTTAGTTTGAATTTTAAATGTCAAGCAATTAAGGTTAATATGAGAGTATTAAAACATACTCCTAAAATAAAATACAAAATTTTACCGTGATCCATTACAATTTGCTAGAAATTCCACTCAATATAGCTCACAACTCACGCACTGGATAAATACCAGTGCAGCTGAGAAAATATTTAGTTTGAGGTCGAAATATTAAAAAATTAATGTTAAATTATTATCATAGTGTCAAAACAAACTCGTAAAATAGAGTAAAATATTTATAATGATCCATAATAGTTTGATAATATTTCTACTCAGTATAGTATATAGTTCATATATCGGATTGATACCAGTGCAGCTGGAGGAAATCTTTAGTTTGAGGTCAAATGCCAAGAAATTAAAGAGAAATTTTTATGAGAGTATCAACACATACTTCTAAAATTAATACAAAATTTGATAGTGATAGATGATAATTTAATAAAATTTCTACTCAATATAATATGCAGCTAACACACTGGACTCATACCAGTGCAGCTGAGTAAAATTTTTAGTTTGAGATTGAACTGTCAATTAAGTAATGTATTATTTTTATGAGAGTGTTAAAACATAATCCTAAAATAGAATACAAAATCTTATGGTGATCCATGATAATTTGTTTCAATTTCTACTTAATATAGCACACAACTCACGCACCGGACTTATACCGGTGCAGTTGTGAAAAAAATTTAATTTGAGGTTAAATATCAACTAATTAATGTTAAATTTTTTATGAGAGTAGTAAAACATATACTTAAAATAGAATGGAAACTTTTGTAGTGATCCAATCCATGGTGATTTGATCAATTTCTCCTCAATATAATTTACAGTTCACGCACTTGTCTTATACGAGTGCAGTTGAGAAAAAAAATTTAAATTGAGATTGAAATGTCAAGAAATTAATGTGAGATTTTTATCAGAGTGTCAAAACATACTCCTAAAAAAGAACACAAAATTTTAAAGTGGTCCATAGTGGTTTGATACAATCTTTACTCAATGTAGTGCACAGCTCGTACACCAGACTAATACCTGTGCAGTTGAGATTAATCTTTAGTTTAAGGTCAAATTTAGACCAATTAAAGTAAAATTTTTATGCAAGTGTCAACACATATCATTAAAAAAGAATACAAAATTTTGTAGTAATCCTTCTGATAAAATTTCTATTGAATAAAATACACAGCTTATGCATCGGACTAATTTCAGTGCAACAGAGAAAATTCTTTAGTTTGAGATGAAAATGTAAAGCAAGTAATTTGATATTTTTAAGAGAGTGTCAGAACATGCTACTAAAATAGAATACAAAATTTTATAATGATCTCTGATAATTTGTTATAAATTTTACTCAATATAATACACAGCTCACACATCGGACTAATACTGGTGCAGCTGAGAAACTTTTTTAGTTTGAGGTTAAAATATTAAGAAATTAAAATAAAAATTACTATCAGGGTGTAAAAACATACTCCTAAAATAGAATACAAAATTTTATGGTGATCCATATTGGTTTGCTATAATATCTACTCAATATAATATACAACTCACGCACCAAACTGATACTGGTGCAACTAAGGAAAATATTTAGTTTGAAGCTGAAATGGCAAGAAATTAATAATAAATTTATATAAGAGTGTCAACACAAAATCCTAAAATAGCATACAAAAATTTATAGAGATTTATGATTATTTAATTTAATTTGTACTTAATATAGTATATAGCTCATGCAATGGAGTTATGCAGGTGCAACAAAGAAAAATCTAGTTTCAAATCCAAATCCAAGCAATGAAGTGATATTTTTATATGAGAGTTAAAACATACTAAAAATAGAATATAAATTCTACTCAATATAATACAAACCTCATGTACTGGACTAGTAGCATTGCAACTGAGAAAATTATTTAGTTTGAGGTTGAAATTTCAAACAAATAATATGATATTTTTATGAGATTTTCAAAATATACTCCTAAAGTAAAATACCAAATTTTATGATGATCCATGATGATTTGATACAGCTTCTATTTGTTAGAGTATACAACTCACGTACTGGACTTATACCCATGCAGCTGAGATAAATCTATTGTTTGAGGTCAAAATCTCAACTAATTAATATGCAATTTTTATAAGAGTGTCAAAACATACTCCCAAAAAGTAATACATAATTTTGTAGTGATCCATGGTGATTTGATACAATTTCTACTCCATATAGTACGTAGCTAATGCACTGGATAAATATTGATGCGGTTAAGAAAAAGTTTAGTTTGAGGTAAAAATATCAAAAAATAATTTTGAAATTATTATTAAAGTGTCAAACATACTCATAAAATAGAATAAAATATTTTATAGTGATCCATGATCGTTTAATAATATTTCTACTTAATATAGGATATAGTTCACATATTAGTCTGATATCAGTGCAGTTGAGAAAATTCTTTAGTTTGTGGTCGAAATGCTAAAAAATTAAAGAGAATTTTTTATGAGAGTAAACTAGTACTCCTAAAATATAGTACAAAATTTTATAGTTATTCATGATAATTTGATAAAATTTCTATTCAATGTAGTATGTATATCACACACAGGACTTATACCGGTGTAGCTAAGTAAAATTTTTAGCTAGAGATCTGAATATCAAGCAATTCATATGTTATTTATATGAGAGTGTCAAAACATACTCTTCAAATATAATTCAAATTTTTATGGTGATTTATGATAGTTTGTTACAATTTCTACTCAATATAGTACGCAGCTCACGCACCGGACTTATACCGATGCAGTTGTAAAAAAAATAATTTGAGGTTAAATATCATAATTAATGTGAAATTTTTATAAGAGTATTAAAACATATACTTAAAATAGATTGGAAATTTTTTTAGTGATCTAATTCATGGTGATTTGATACAATTTCTCCTAAATATAGTATACAGCTCATGCACTTGTCTTATACGAGTACAGTGAAGAAAAATCTTTAAATTGAGGTTGAAATGTCAAGATATTAAATGTGGAATTTTTATCGGTGTCGAAACATACTCCTAAAAATTACAAAATTTTATAGTAATCCATGACAGTTTGATACAATCTTTACTTAATATAGTGCACAGCTCATGTACTAGAATAATACTTGTGTAGCTGAGATTAATCTTTAGTTTAAGGTCAAATCTAAACCAATTAAAGTGAAATTTTTATGCGAGTGTCAACACATATCTTTAAAACAGAATAAAAAATTTTGTAGTAATCCTTCTTATATAATTTCTATTGAATATAGTACACAGTTCATGCATCGGACTAATACCAGTACAGCAGAGAAAATTTTTTAGTTTGAAATCAAAATGTCAAGCAAGTAATGTGATATTTTAAGAGAGTGTAAGAACATACTACTCAAATAGAACACAAATTTTTATGGTGATCCATGATTATTTGCTATAATTTCTACTCAATATAGTACACAGCTCATGCGCTAGACTGATATCGATGCAGCTGAGAAATTTTTTTAATTTGAGGTCAAAATATAAAGAAATTAAAATGAAATTACTATAAGAGTGTCAAAGTATACTCCTAAAATAGAATACAAAATTTATGGTGATCCATAATGGTTTGCTACAATTTTTACTCAATATAGTATATAGCTCATGCATTGGACTAATATCGGTGCAGCTAAGGAAAGTCTTTAGTTTGAAGTTGAAATGGCAATAAATTAATGAGTAATTTTTATAAGAGTGTCAACACAAACTCCTAAAATAGAATTCAAATTTTTTTAGTGATTTATGATTATTTAATTAAATTTCAACTCAATATAGTATATAGATCACACTTTGGAATTACGCAAGTGCAACAGAGAAAAATCTAGTTTGAAATCGAAATTCAAGCAAAGAATGTGATATTTTTATATGATAGTTAAAACATACTTAAAGCAGAATATAAATTCTTCTCAATATAGTACAAAACTCATGCACAGGACTAGTAACAGTGCAAATGAAAAAATTATTTAGTTTGAGGTCAAAATCTTAAACAATTAATGTGATATTTTTATGTGAGCGTAAAAATATACTTCTAAATTAAAATATAAAATTTTATGGTGATCCATGATGATTTAATATAGCTTTTACTTTTTAGAGTATATAGCTCACGTACTGTACTAATACCCATGCAGCTGAGATAAATCTATAGTTTGAGGTCAAAATCGCAACTAATTATTTTGTAATTTTTATGAGAGTGTCAAAATATACTCCTAAATAAGAATACAAAATTTTACAGTGATCCATGGTAATTTGATACAATTTCTACTAATATAGTACATTGCCCATGCACTAGATAGATATCGGTGTGGTTGAGAAAAATTTTAGTTTGAGCTCAAAATATCAAGAAATAATTGTGAACTTATTATCATATTGTCAAATGTACACTTAAAATAGAATAAAATATTTTATAGTGATCCATGATGGTTTGGTAATATTTCTACTCAATATAGTATATTGTTCACACACTAGTCTGATACTAATGCAGTTGAGAAAAATATTTAGTTTGTAGTCGGAATGCCAAGAAATTAAGGAGAAATTTTTATGATATTCAACTAGTGCTTATAAAGTAGAATACAAAATTTTATAGTTATCCATGATAATTTGATAAAATTTCTACTCAATAAAGTATGTATCTCACGCATAGGACTTATACTGGTGCAGCTGAGTAAAATTTTTAGTTTGAGCTTGAAATGTCAAGAAATTAATGTGTTATTTTTATAACAGTGTCAAAACATACTTCTAAAATATAATGAAAAATTTAATGGTAATTTATAATGATTTGTTACAATTTTCACTCAATATAATATACAGCTCATGCACTAGACTTATACCAGTGTAGTTGTGAAAAAATTCTAGTTTGAGATCAAAATATCAACTAATTTTGTGAAATTTTTCTGAGATCTTAAAAACATATACTTAAAATAGAATGCAAATTTATAGTGATCCATTGTGATTTGACACAAATTCTACTCAATATACTACATAGCTCACACACTAATTTAATACCAGTGCAGCTAAAAAAATGTTTAGTTTGAGATCCTAATGTCAAGAAATTAGTGGAAAATATTTATTAGAGTGATAAAACATACTCCTAAAATAGAATACAAAATTTTATAGTGATCCATAACTGTTCGATACAATTTTCACTCAATGTAGTATACAGCTCACGTATCGGACTAATACCAGCACAGCTGAGATAAATTTTTAGTTTAAGGTTAAATCTAAAACAATTAAAGTAAATTTTTTATGTGAGTTTCAACACATACTCCTAAAATAGAATTTAAAATTTTATAATGATTCATAGTGATTTGTACAAGTTCTACTCAAAACAGTACACAGCTTATGCACTAGTCTTATGCCAGTGCAATTTAGAAAAATATTTAGTTTAAAATTAAAATATCCAATAACTAATTGGATATATTTAAATGAGTGTCAAGACATACTCCTAATGTAAAATATAAAATTTTATGGTGATCCATGATGATTTTAATATGGTACATAGCTCATGCACCGGTCATACATCAGTGCAAATGAGAAAAATCTTTAGTTTGATATCGAAATATCGAGAAATTAATATGAAATATTTATTATAGTGTCAAAACATACTCTAAAAATAAAATTAAATATTTTATAGTGATCTATGATGGTCTAATAATATTTCTACTCAATATAATATATATCTCATGCACTTGACTAATACCGTTGCAACTGAGAAAATTCGTTAGTTTGAAGTTGAAATAACAAGAAATTAGAGAAACTTTTATAAGTGTTAAAACATACTTCTAAAATAAAATACAGAATTTTATAGTAATTCATAATGATTAAATTATATTTCTACTTAATATAGTATATAGCTCATGCTCGGACTTATACAAGTGCAACAGAGAAAAATACTTAGATTGAAATCAAAATATTAAGCAATTAAAGTGATATTTTTATGAGAAAGTAAAAATATAATCCTAAAATAGAATATATAATTTTATTGTGATACAAGATAATTTGATATAATTTCTACTAAACATAGTACACAACTCACGTACCGGACAAATAAAATTGCAACTAGGAAAAATCTTTAGTTTGAGATCGAATCTCATGCAATTAATGTGATATTTTTATGAGAGTGTCAAAATATTCTCCTAAAATATAATACAAAAATTTATGGCGATCAATGATGATTCAATACAATTTTTACTTGAGTATACAGCTCACGGACCTGACTATTACCCATACAGCTTAGATAAATCTATTGTTTGAGGTCAAAATCTAAACTAATTATTGCGTAATTTTTATGAGAATGTCAACACATACTCCTAAAAAAGAATACAAAATTTTATAGTGATTCATGGTTATTTGATACAATTTGTACTCAATAGATTATGTAGCTCATGCACTGGTCTTATACCTGTGCAACTGAAAAAATCTTTAGTTTGAGATCAAGATACCAAGAAATTAATATAAAATATTTATTACAATTTCAAAACATTCTCCTAAAATAGAATATAGAATTTTATAGTGATCTTTGATGGTTTGATACGATTTCTACTCAATAGAGTATACAACTCATACATTGGACTAATACAGATGTAGCTAAAATAGATTTTTAGTTTGAGTTTAAAATCTCAACAAATTAAAGTAAAATTTTTATGCGAGTGTCAACACATTCTTCTAAATGGAATACAAATTTTGTAGAGATCCATTATGATTTGATACAATTTCTACTCAATATATTGCACAACTCACACACGGGACTAAAACTGGTACAATTGAGAAAGACCTTTAGTATGAGGTCGAAATATCTAGCAATTATGTGATATTTTCATGCAAGTATCAAAACATACTTTTAAAATAGAATGTTAAATTTTATGGTGTTTCATAATAATTTGATACAATTTCTATTCAATATACTACACAACTCACTTACTGGACTTGTACTGCTGCAGTTGAGAAAATTTTTTAGTTTGATATTGAAACATCAAGTAATAAATGTAAAATTTTTATGTGAATGAAAATACATACTCCCAAAGTAGAATAGAAAATTTTATATTGATCTGTGATTGTTTGATAAAATTCTACTCAATGTAGTATATAACTCACACACATAACTTATACCGGTGTAGTTGAGAAAAATCTATAGTTTGAGGTCAAAATTTCAAGAAAATAATGTGAAATATTTGTGAGAGAGTCAACACATAACAAAATACAAATTTTTATATTGATCCATGATGACTTGATAAAACATCTACTCAATATAGTACACAGTTCACGCACCAGACTAATACCGATGCAACTAAAAAAAATCTATAATTTGAGGTTAAAATCTCAGCCAATTAATATGAAATTCTTATGAGATTGTCAACATATACTCATAAAATAGAACACAAATTTTTTATTGATCTATATTGTTTGATACAATTTCAACTCAATAAAATATATAACTCACGCTAGATTGATACCGGTGCAACTGAGAAGAATCTTTAGGCTAAGGCCAAAACACCAAGAAAATAATGTAAAATTTTTATCAGAGTGTCAAAATATACTCATAAAATGGAATATAAATTTTTATGGTGATCCAGGATGGTTTAATATAATTTCTACTCAGTAAACTGTACGGCTTATGCACTAGACTAATACCGGTGCAACTGAGATTAATCGTTAGTTTGAGGTGAAAGTATGAGCCAATTAATGTAAAAACTTTTTAAAAGTAATATTGAAAATATAATACAAAATTTTATAGTGATCCATGGTGATTTGTTATAATTTCTACTCAATATATTACACAGTTCATGCACCGGTTTGATATAGGTGCAACTAAGAAAAATGTTTAGTTTGAGGTCGAAATGTCAAAATTTAATGTAATTTTTTTATCAAAGTGTCAACATACTCCTAAAGTAGAATATAGAATCTTATAGCGATCCATAGTGGTTTGGTATTATTTCTACTCAATGTAGAATACAGTTCACACACCAGAGTAATACCAATGCAAATGAGATAATTTTTTAGTTTGAGGTCAAACTCTCAACCAATATAACACAAAATTTTTAATTTGAAAATTTTAATATGAAAATTTTATGAAAGTGTCAACACATACTCTTAAAATAGAACACAAAATTTTGTGGTGATCCATGGTATTTGATACAATTCTATTCAATATCGTACATAGCTTATGCACCGGACTGATATCACTGCAACTGAGGAAAAACTTTAGTTTGAGATTGAAATGCCAATATCAAAGTGATTTTTGTATGATAGTGTCAAAATATACACCTTAAACAAAGTACAACATTTTATGGTTATCAATGATGATTTGATACAATTTTTACTTAAATATAGTATATAACTCACGTATTGTACTAATACCCGTGCAACTAAGATAAATCTTTAGTATGAGGTGAAAATATCAAATAATTAATATAAAATTTTTATGAGAGTATCAACACATACTCTGAAAGAGAATACAAAATTATATAATGATCCAAGGTGATTTGATACAATTATACTCAATATAGAACATTGCTCACGGATTAGTTTGAGTTCGAAATATCAACCAAATAGAATGAAATTTTTATTCAACTATTAGTGTATACTCCTAAAATAGAATATAAAATTTTATAGTGATCCATGGTGGTTTGATACAATTTTATTCAATATAGTATACAGCTCATGGACCAAACTTATACTATGTAGTTGAGAAAAAATCAGTTTAAGATCGAAATATCAAGAAATTTATGTAATATTTTTATGAGGGTGTAAAAACATAATCCTAAAATATAATACAGTTTTTTTTGTGATCCATGATGATATGCTATAATTTATACTCAATATAGTACATAACTGATGTACCGGACTGATACTGATACAGCTGAGAAAAAGTTTTAGTTTGAGATCAAAATGTTAAGAAGTTATTATAAGAATATCAAAATAAACTCCTATAATAGAATAAAATGTTTTATAGTGATCCATGATGGTTTTAATAATATTTCTACTTAATATGTTGACAGTTCACGCACTAAACTAATAACGGTGTAGCTAAGAAAAATCTTTCATTTGAGGTTGAAATAACAAGAAATTGTAGAGATATTTTTATGAGAGTGTCAGCAAATACTCATAAAAGAGAATACAAAATTTTATAGCAATTCATGATGATTTGATTAAATTTCTACACAATATAGTATACACCTCATGCTCTAGACTAATGCAGGTGCAACTGAGAAAAAATTTTAGTTTGAGATAGAAATGTCAATAAATTAATGTGATATTTTTATGAGAGTAATCCAAATATACTCCTAAAATGGAATACAAAATTTTATGATGATCCATGATGGTTTGATACAATTTCTACTCAATATAGTACACAACTCATATAGTCGACTAATGTGATAGTACAGTAGAAAAAATCTTTAGTTTGAGGACGAAATGTCAAACAATTAATGTGATATTTTTGTAATTATCAAAACATACCCCTAAAATATAGTATAAAATTTAATGGTAATCCCGATGATTTGATACAATTTTTACTCAATATAGTATACAACTCACGCATTGGACTGATACACGTGCAGTTGAAATAAATCTTTAGCTTGAGATCAAAATCTCAACTAATTAATGTTAATTTTTTATGAGAGTGTCAACACATACTCCTAAAAGCGAATAAAAGATTTCGTAGTGATCCCTAGTGATTTGTTATAATTTCTACTCATTATAATACGGAGCTCATGCACCGATCTGATACCTGTCCAGCTGAGAAAAACTTTAGTTTTAGGTTAAAATGACAAGTTATTAATATAACATACTCCAAAAATAGAATATATAATTTTATAGTGATCCATGGTGGTTTATAATTTCTACTCAATGTAGTATATACCTCGCACACTAGACTAATACCAATGCGGTTGAGATAAATTTTTAGTTTGAAGTCATAATATCAACCAATTAAAGTGAAATTTTGATGTGAGTGTCAAAACATACTCCTAAAAGTGTATATAAAATTTTGAAATGATCCATGATAATCTAGTACAATTTCTACTCAATATAGTACATATCTTATACACCAGACAAATACTGGTGCTGCTGAATAAAATATTTAGTTTGAGATTGAAATATTAATAAATTAATATGAAATTTTATCAAAACGTCAAAACCTACTTATAAAATTAAATATACAATTTATAATGATCCATAGTAGTTTAATACAATTTCTACTTATGTAGCATATTGCTCACACATCGGACTGATACCGGCGTAGCTGAAAAAAATCTTTAGTTTGGCATCTAAATGTCAAACAATTAATGTGAAATTTTTATTAGAGTGTCAAAACTTACTCCAAAAATAGAATACAAAATTTTGTATTTATCCTTGATGATTTGATAAAATTTTTGCTTAATATAGTACACAGCTCATGTAGTGATCTAATACCGGTGCAACTTAGAAAGATCTTTAGATTGAGTTTGAAATGCCAAGAAATTAATGTGAAACTTTTGTCAAAGTGTCAAAATAAATTCATAAAATAGAATACAAAATTTTATGGTAATCCATGGTGGTTTAGTATAATTTCAACTCAATGTATTGTACAGCTCATGCACCACACTAATATTTCTAAATCAGAATACAAAATTTTGTTATGATTCATGATAATTTGATATAATTTCTCATCAATATAGTACATATCTAACTCATCGAATAAATACTAGTGCAGCTGAGAAATATCTTTAGTTTGAGTTTGAAATATCAAGAAATTAATGTGATATATGTATATCAGTATCAAAATATGCTCCTAAATAGAGCTTAAATTTTATGGTGATCTATGTTGATTTAATACAATTTCTACTCAATCTAGTATACAGCTTACGCACCAGACTAATACCGGTATAGCTGAGATATATCTTAACTTTGAGATCAAAATCTCAACTAATTAATGTAAAATTTTATTAGAGTGTCAACTCAAACTCCTAAATAGAATGAAAAATTTTGTAGAGATTTATAATGATTAGATACAATTTCTACTCAATATAGTACATAGTTTATACACTGATCTGATACCGGTGCACCTAAGAAAAATCTTAATATAAATTTTTTATCTAAACATCAAAACATATGCCTAAAATATAATATGAAATTTTGTAGTGATTCATTATGCTTTGATATAATTTCTACTCAATGTAGTATACAACTTATACACCGGAGTAAACTAGCACAGCTGAGATAAACTTTTAATTTGAGTTCAAAATCTCAGCCAGTTAAAATGAAACTTTTATGCGAGTGTCAACACATACTCCTAAAATATAATTCAAATTTTGTAGCGATTCATTATAATTTGATACAATTTCTACTCAGTAAGTACACAGCTTACGTACCTAACTGATATCAGTGCAACTGGGAAAAACTTTAGTATGAGGTTGAAATATCAAGAAATTAAAATAAAATTTTTATTAGAGTGTCAAAACATAATCCTAAAATAAAGTACAAAATTTTGTAGTGATCAATGATGATTTGATATAATTTTTACTCAATATAGTATACAGCTCACATACTGATTTATATCAGTGCGGCTAAGATAAATCTTTAGTGTGAGATCAAAATAACAACTAATTAATGTGAAATTTTTATTAGAGTGCTAACACATACTCTTAAAATAGAATATAAAATTTTGTCATGATTCATGTTGATCTGGTATAATTTCTACTCAATATAGTACATAGCTTACGCACTAGACTAATACTAGTGTTGCTGAGTAAAATCTTTAGTTTGAGATTGAAATATCAAGAAATTAATATAAAATTTTTATTAGAGCATCAAAACCTACTCATAAAATAAAATATATAATTTATAATGATCCATGGTGGTTTAATATAATTTCTACTTATGTAGCATACTGCTCATACACTGGACTAATATCAGTGTAGCTGAGTTAGATATTTAGTTTGAGATCAAAATCTTAACCAATTAAAGTAAAACTTTTATGTGAGTGTAAATACATACTCTTAAAACAAAATATAAATTTTTGTCGTTATCCATGGTGATTTGATACAATTTCTACTGAATATAGTACACAATTTATGCACTGGACTTATACCATTTAGCTGAGAAATTTTTTTAATTTAAAGTCAAAATGTCAAGAAATTAATGTAATATTTTTATGAGAATATCTAAACATACTCCTAAAATATAATATAGTGATCCATGATATTTGATAATTTCTACTTAATATAGTATATCGCTCATGTATCAGACTGATACTGGTGTAGCTGAGGAAAATTTTTAGTTTGACATAGAAATGTTAAGAAATTAATGTTAAATTTTTATGAGAATGTCAATACATACTCTTAAAATAGAATATAAATTTTTATATTTATTCTTGATCATATGATAAAATTTCTGCTCAATATAGTACATAGCTCACATACCGGATTAATACCAGTACAATTGAGAAAAATATTTAGTTTGAGATAGAAATATCAAGAAATTAAGGAGAAAATCTTATGAGAGTGTCAACTCATACTCCTAAAACAGAATGCAAAATTTCATAGTGATTTGATTTCATATAATTCTACTCAATATAATACACAGTTCACTCACCGAACTAATTCCGGTGCAGCTATGTGAGTCAAGTGTTTTATGCACGAATATAGAATGTATGTCAAAACTTGAGTTATAACAGGTCTGAGCTTGCCCATGTCTAGATAAGAACAAGTGTAATTAAACACATGTAAACGTATATCATATCATAAGTCTCGTGGTATATGCACGGATATATCATTTATGCCTATGTTGCTGCAATTCGATGGATGTGCCAGACTTCCAGGTTTTGTTGGAATTAGAAGTTAAGATCTAAAACGTTCATAGAAAATTCAATTATCTTTCTAATAAAACTTAAAGAAACTTAATTCAAGTTCTAGAACAAAAATTATAGTTGATTTTCTATGGACCAGCTATTGTTGAGCTATGGACTTGGTATAGCAGTTAAGACTTCCAAGTTATTTTTGATTAGGATAAAGTTAAATTTTGAGGCTAAGATCTGAAATAGTCATAGTTAATTCAATTATAATTCTAATGAATTTTGAACGAGCTCAATTTTAGTTCTAGAGAAATGGTTAAGGTCATTTTACTATGGACTTGCTACTGCTGAATCATAAACCTGGTATAGAAGCAATGATGAAATTTCTAGGTTATTTTTTTCTATGAAAATAATAGACTTAGGATTAGCCTTAGTTGGATGAATTTTAGCATAGTAAATTATCTTTCTAATAGCAGTAGAATGACAATCGGAGTTAAGATGGAGAAATTATAGCAGTTCTAAGATGGACTACCACGTAGTTCTGGATAGTGACATGTTATGTGCATATAAAACGTGCACATCATGGTACATGTAATGAAACTTAAAATAAATGCAAATTTGAGTATATATAATCTAGAAAACAGTTTAATAAAACATTTTTTTTTATCATAAATGAGGAGATTATGTTAAGAAATTATAAATTTAAAAGATTTGAGAGTTTATTCTTGCCTCTTCCTGAGCCCAAATCTTTTGAAAAAGAATCGATATTAATGTGATTTCCCTTCAAAAGTTGAGAAGTTTCCCCATAATTAAACTAGAGATGATGCACAGGTACTGGAAAAGGTATCCTCATGTTGGTGGACAAGGTTAGAGTTTATTTGAAGAGGTTAAACTCAAAAATAATGTTCATGTAGATATATAGTGGATTTTCAGTTCATTCTTAGGCTTATTATTTATTGAATAATTTGACAAAATTTGACAATGAATTAGGTTATGAACTCAAACAAGAAATGAAGTGGATCACGATAGGAATAAGTTTGTTTTTTTCATATTTTTTTGAATTTATTTAAGGGGTTAATAGCTTGTGAAAGAGGTGTATAATCAATGTTAAAATTTCTTGAATCTCATCATATTTACAGAACTACCATTGGGTAAAATTCTACCCAAAATTAGTCAAAGAAGGTTTCTAGGCTGCTGAAGATAAAAATGAGATAAAAATTGAAAAACAAATTAAATTTAGATTTAAATTGATTATTTTTATTAGGTTTTTGCCCAAAAACCAGTCGATCTAGAATAATTCAATAATTTTATGAAAAAATCTAAAATAATAAGATAAGAGATCCCTACTCTTTAGAATTTGAAATTGAAAATTACAAATAAATATATAACACAATTTACTTAGTATTCACCTATATAAGTGTTCGGGCTACCAGGCTAATATAGATGATACAGAATAAATTTATACAGGGGTGTAAAAATTAAGGTCATCACAATCAAGCTCAAATGCCTAGCTTTGTATTGAATTTTATTGGCTCAGCCATCATATAGGAGGAAATAAACATTTTCGATTTAGAGGTCAATTCTCGCTGTACATTGACCCCAACGACAATAAATTGATGACTCTTTATTGGGGATTCCAGGGCATTGAGGGATTTGTTTATGAATATTCCATTCATAGGGTAAGATTGGAGCACATTATCCAAGCTAGAGTTCATCTTTGGTGATGCTATTAGCAACAAAGAGGTTCAAGGGGTGGCAACATGTCCATGGTATTACATCAAAGAGGGATTCAACTACGCACTACCAAACATAGAACATTGACACCCCTTGCACTATCTTTGTTCGTGTATAGAATAGCAGACTATGATCTGAAATCTGACCCCAGAACTAGACTCCTTAAATATCAGTAGATTCACCAAGGCAAAAGATTCATTATAGATAGTCCACTTACCTACGTAATTGGTCTTCTGCTAGGTCTGACTATGAGGGATCTACCTGCCAATGAAACTCTTATGATGATAAGGACCTTCCGGAACACTTTCACTGGGTTGGTCATAATTATCCTGCTAAGAAATTTCAAGTTCCAAGTTGGCTTCATTAAGGCAAGACCGTTTGGTAGGGCCTCATGACTACTTCCATCTAAGTTAAATATAAAGACCATTTGAATGGGATTAGGTTGTATAGGGCCATTAGGGCCAACAAAACGGGATACCAATGAACAATAATCAATTCTTTGCAATCATCGAGTTGTGCTATCCCTCTATCGACACCATTGTAACATCCAATAGAAAGTTGGGCATAGCAGTTTATGAAATGTTGAAGGTTTTGGGGATACACATGGACGACTACTCTTATGAGAAGTACTTCCCAACTGAAAATGACATTCAGATTGTGAAAACAATAATTCTTCCATCTATACGACCTAATAGGAGCTAGCATGCCACATCCACATTTGCACCAACATCATCAATGCCAAGGGTCATCACATTTAAAACTAGAAATGGGCCAATTAATTTTTCATGAGCCTAGATAGCAAATGTGTTATTGAGTTTAGGAAATAAGCCTCCATGATAAAGATGGAGAAAAGTATGGCATAACACAAGATAGAAGGCAATCTACTCAGCCAAGATGTAGAGGATTTCACTCAGGAGACAATATACATTAGTTATCATGGATAGCTGAATGTCATATAACATGGGGTGTTGCCCCAGCCGCCTTCTTGGCTCTTTAGTTAAAAAGATGTGTGGTGCCATCTTTACTAAGAGAAGTTATCTCTATCAGGGTTCTTTATCTAATGGTTGTTTATGCCAACAAGTGACTTTTGGGTCTTCTAACAATGGTACCTTCAATTTATATGACCATATGGTTACTTAATGCTAGAGAATACTTTGCTTGCCTTCCTTAATGATGATACCTTCAAGCTCGGATCGATATATTGTATACTTACATTATGGCATGGTTCACCACCCATTGTAGCCAGTTGATCTCAACGAGCTCTTACTATGATGACACCCTACCTCTGTAATGGTGATTTGAAGATGCATTGGTGGAGACTCGCAAAGGTGTAGATAGATATAGCGAGTACATGTTCTTCACCTACTTTCCTACCATAGAGGGAACATAATACAGAGACGTGCTTAATGATATTAGCATTGCTGATTCAAAACTATCCTTTGGTGTCTTTTAGTGGCTTCCCCTCCCACGTGCTATGCAGATGTGGTAATGACTATAAACTAGCACCATACTTACCAAGCTAGTTTGCCAGACAGTTTGTATATGACCAGCTGTATTTAGGTTACCCGAACTACCAATTTAAGTACTCAGATTGTTTGGTTGATGATACTAGGGCATAGAGACACTTTGTGATCAGTTATACCAGGGGCATTTTTTGCTAGCCAGTGAAATACCCAAAACTTCAAACAACCTTGGCCTTTTGTAAGAGGTATTGTGGAAGCAATACTAACCAAGATTTAAACCCCAACTTAACCGGATTATTCCTCATCATTGATAGTTTCAAGAAAATAATGGTGATCAGTAAGCCCTCAATGGTTGTGACTTTAGTGAATACTTGGACAATGAACGTTCTCTTTGGAGGTCAAGGAAAAAAGCTAGTATTCCTAGTGATGGTGAAGACAATGAAGAGGAAAAAAATGAAACCAATGTGAATTATATCGATGACCTGAAAGAGGCAGGGGTAAAGGAAGAAGAACCAGATATCCCATTGATAGCCCATCATAAAAGGAAGATGACTTCGACTCCGGTCATTGGAGGAACTGATAGGAGAATCTCAAGCTGTAGAAGTGACTGTGGCTCCATCTCCACCAGTACCCAAAAGGAGATATTTGGCTAAACAAGTTGACCTAGTGATGTAACAAGTGCTTGTCTTTCAGCAACTGCAAGATTAGAGACGACTGATCAAATCGGGGATATTAGTAGCCTGCAACTTAAACTCAACTCACTGCGAGGAAACTATTGTAGAGGCTACTAGGACTAACATTGCAGCAAGGGCAAAGATGATAGCCATCCTGGATTCGATTGCTTTAGATTCTCTATGTGACCCGTTTCCAGTTAACCCTCTAAATTATTGCTCCTCCAAGCCCTAATCCAGAGACTGACACACTTTCATTGACACCCAGTCAAAGGTTAATCAGTTTGCTATGGATGCACCGAGTGGTGTCCCTCCTCCTCAAAGCCAAGATTAACGTTCAATTGTGGATTTCAAAATGTGTGAGGCTAGACTGGAGCTCTCAGAACTTCCTTTCCCAATTCTACCACAAGGGACAACTTCTGAGAGTTTTCTGGTTGCTCCGAACGTGCTAGAAGAATTGATGGCCGACCTTGAAGCACACGAAAAATATATAACGATTGCTTACCCCTTGAGGCTCCTAAGTTTGGTACTGATGATGGGAATATTGCATAGGTGGACTATAGTGGTAGCACTAGGGACCATACCGCCTCTATGGAAACCAACTTGGAGAGTGAAAGTAACTCCTATTCTCGAAGGGCCCATTGACATTTACACTGCTATCAGGGCGTCAGGTAGTGCTCTCTATTTTTTGCCTACATATGTTATTTTCTTTGTTTCTTCCTAGATGGCCTTCTTTAATTTTATTGTTCATTCTATAAGTGCAGCCACCATGTGAAAATTTATGTTTTGCTCTATGATCCACTACGCAAAGCTTAAATCATTATCTTTTGCACCTATTATTCCTTTGGTACTGAAGCTGAAGATGAATACTGGCGTCTAATGGAGGAATTTCAAAAAATTAAGTATGCTATCTCTCAGAACAACATACCCTTATGTGCCCTACCGAAAAGATAAGGATAGCGATCAAGCAAGTATTGACTGAGCTTACTGAGTTGATTTTGATTTGTCGTGGGCTAACAGGGGCTCACTATAAACTTTGGCACATAAAATGAGAGAGATTAAGGATTATGAGTCCTTTGTATAGGACCTAGATGTAAGACAATAAGCATTATGGGGATCGCTAAAGATTGGGAATGCACTTCAAGCACAATGACAAAGCCATCATGAAGGATCCAGTCTGAAACTTAATTAACTGTCAACCAGTCCTTTAGAAGATTTAAATGAAGTTACTATGGACAAACTACTGGCAACTCATGAAGAAGCAAGGAAGATAGTGTAAGCTCAGCTATGATCTTTGACCCGGCTATAGCATATGTATATTCTCTTTTTATTTTGTTACTTATAATTCAGAATACTTTGGATAATTCTTGCTCCATAACTGTGAGTCTATGATACTACTTTATTATTTTAGTGTTTACGTACTGTAATAATCATTATTTAGACCTCTTTTGGTTAATTTAGTTCTTTATTGTTGCTTGGTGTTACATATTTATGGTCTTGTAATTTAAAGCACATCTTTTTTTAATTATTTATATATATATGTATAACATTTTATTTGTGTAATGCCGAACAGAGATTTACTGTGGGACTTGTCAATTTCTTAGTCAGAGGTATAATTTTGAATTTGACATAGGTAATATAAGTGTATTGTGAACTTACACCACCATATGTATTGGATTGTTCGATGTCTCGATTTATCTAGATCTATGTCAAATTTTACTGTTGAACTTATGACTGGAGTTTAAGCGTCATCAAAGGTGTACTTTGATAACTTGACAATTTTCTTCCTAACATTAGAGATTGTATTGATTGTACTTAATAATACAAGTAGAGCCCGAGCAAAGATTTAATATTGAACTTAACAAGCATAAAATAGTTATACCCATGAGAAAATAACTTTATGTCATGGCAAGAAAAACCATAGATTTAATTTTAACATATGTAATCCTCTTTTTTAGGAATAAATGAAAGATTTCATATATCCATGGTTAGAGGTGTAATCTTAACATGGTGCATAACAGAAAATTTGAGCAAACTGCTTGTTTGGAATTTGTGTGCATGGATACACTCAACAGTTTGGTTTAACTAGTGCTGTTAAAGCAAGTCCCTTGATTAAGGCTTTCAAATTTTTAGTAAACTCCCAAATATCAATGGATTTGGCATTACTCTACTAACTACCATTTTAATTAGGCTAGCCATGCTATTCTCCTATGCATGATGATTTGTCAGGAGTTTACTTTAGCTTACATTGTTCTCTGTAAAATTCTTAGTTTGTTCCATTGATTACTTTGATTACAACGAAAGAGGAACAATAGAAAAACAAACGAGAGGATTTATATTTTATCGCTCTCTTTTACAATAAAAAGTGGGTTCTAATATGGCGATGGGATCTAACTAATAGTTCTTATTGATGATCTAACATGAAGATCTCCTTTGAAGAAGATGATGGCCAGCCCTAGCTTCTCTCTTTCTACTGATCTCTATGAATTCAAGGCTCTCGCGCGTAACTTGAACTCCGAAAAGATCCTCAAAAGGCCTCTAAACTCTTCTCAAAGAGGGTATTTATAGCCTTTAGTTAGATATAAGAGTTTTCATAGGAATAGGAATAGAAATAGAAAGTGTTTGTATCCATTAAAGATTCTAATCAAATATCTTATATCTTAGTCTTGATTAAAATCTCTTGAATTTAAATTCTAATTGGACTTAATTCGGGTATTGGATAACCCCAAATCTCAATCTCAACCAATTTAGGATTCTGAGAATCTACTCACGTGGAGTTAAGAACTCTGAACACGGAGTTATGGACTTAGTTCCGCATTTTACTGTACGCAAAGCTAGCCTTCTGTCCTAACACGGAGCTACGGACTTAGCTCCGCGTTTTATGAGCTATTTGCCTCTTTTCCTTAGTTTGAAAATTTCTACCACTAACAAGACCCCCTCCAAAGTTTTCAAAATGGCTTATGATTTGGCAAATTTTAAAATAGTTTGGATCTCCAGTCTTAGTGCATCTGAATGCGAAGTTAGCCTACGTCTGATCTACGCATTTACACGTCAATACGCGAAGCTAATAGCTTTGTGTCACACTGCCATAACAGCTCCGATCTCCATGCCGAATACCAAGAGACGGGTTTTCTCATTTAAATAGAGTCTCTTCTTCTTCTTCCTCTTCCTCATTCTTTCAAGAATTTTGAAAAATTTCTCAAGAACTTAGAGCTCCAAAACCCTTGTGACCGATTTCTAGCGATTTTCACTTCCATTTTCACCTATTTCTTGATCAATGACACCCAAGAAGAGCACTTCCTCACGAGGGCAAGCCTCGTCGCTGGCTGGCACGAGCAGCGGCCGTAGTGGCCACAGCGGCGATAACGTCTACGCTGCGCCAATTGGGGGTAAGGCTTCCTTTCTTGGACTCTTTTAAGGGTTATTTGGCTCGGTTTTAACCGGCCAAACGCCATCTTTACCTGCAAAATCATCGCCGTACTCTGTTTAGTGATGACTTGGAGAAGAAGAGACATCTAGTCTTCATCTACGCGAAGCTATTTCGTTAGCTTCGCATCAAACGCTTTATTACGCGAAGTTACTTCTGACTGCTGCATTTCCTACACGAAGTTGTGGATTAGTTTCGCGTTTTGACTTCTGACGCAAAAATATTTATTAGTTTTGCGTATTTTCTTCAGATGCGGAGTTATTATATAGCTTCACGTTTTGTTTGTAAGCGAAGTTATTTGATTAACTTCGCACGAAGTTATCTTTAACTCCGCATTTCAATACTTAGCATTTTCCAACTATTTTCAGAATATTTTCTAACTTTGGTTCTTTCTTTTGCAGTTGGCTATATAGTGGATCCTCTCTCCCGCAGGCATCACTTTGTGTTTGCTGAAGGTGCAGACCGAGCCACCCAATTCCGATTTACTACCGAACTCCCTGCCTACAATCCAGGTCTAGGAGAACGTTGGGAAAAGTTGTTAAGATACATCCCCGCCACTACAAGATAGATAATCACTGACGCCCCATTCGAAACCATGAATCGGGATGCCTTGGAGAAGCTAGCCTTCCTTTTTGGCAATACGGTGCAGAATTCAGATGAAATTCTATTTGAAGAAGAAAGTAAGTGGCTTCACCAGACTGGAGACTTGCTGATGTTTCTGCCCGATATGGCGTGAAACTACCCTCTGGTATACCTTCAGAGGTTATCATCCCGTCGCGAGTTGGAGTGGGATCTAACCCGAGAATATGACGGAGTTGCCACTGAAAAATTTGGTGCGCATGGAGCCTATTAAATTGGTCCAACGAGGTGTGTCACTGGACTCCTTCCAGGTAGAATTACCAAGGAGCATCTAGTGGGGGAGATTCCTACTCGCGCAAAGACTTTTCTTTGTGAGTTCATGGCAAGGGGTGGTCAATACCTAGCCCATAACTTCAGGATGCCTGGCTGGATCCATTCCTCAGGCAGTATGTGGTGGGCCCACCTCGTCAAGTACATGGTGGATTCTCACGAATAGATCCTGAAGGAAATTGGCTTGTATACAGCCGTCCGAAATGTTCAGTATAGCATACCCCAAATTCTCATCATCTCTTTAGCCTCTTAGAGATGTACAATCCTGAGACCAGCACTTTCTTCACACTAGTGGGTGAGCATGAACTTGCTCTCCACGAGATGTATGAAGTCTCAGGCTTGTCAATGGGCGAAGTTCCCTACGAAGAATACATCCCTACTGCTGAGGAGCTGAAATGCTAAAGGTGAAGGATGAGCATATCTACAAGACGTATTGGGAGATGATGTGCCACTACCGCATTTGCGCTAACCTGTCAAGAGTTAGAAACCAAGGTATCAGCCACAAGAAATGGGCCGATTACCTTTTTCTAAATTTTAAGGAGAATCTGTTGTGTGTCTATGGACACAAACCCGTCGACATCAAGGAGATCGATCGACGCGTCGCAAAGATAGGGGTAGTCTTCTATACAACTCAATCCAATGAAGGAGGATTCAGCCCCGGCACCGTCTTCAAGAGCTTTCATTACCAAGCTCAGTTCTCAGTATCTAATAGGGGCCTAGTTGCTAGGTTTCTGATGCTGTGGCTAAAATGATGCGTCGTTCCGTCGCTCCCGAAGGATGCCATAGCCATATATGTAGTTTACCCTGCGGTGCTACTGGCTTATGGACGGCCATCTGGACCCTTTCAGCTATGGTGAGCAACCTTCAGAGTGGGCTCTGTCCACTCTACAATGGTTTTATCCCTGCGGACAAAGACAAGGCTGCAAAGGGGAAGGTTGCTAAAGGGAAAGCCACAAAATAACCTGCTATGGTGAAAATACCGAATCCTTGGGTAGAGATGCCCTATACATATTTGATGGCGTGGTGTGTCATGCACTGCCCGCATTTGATGAGCGCTGCAGATTACTCTCTAATCGATAAACCTTTTTTTGTGGAGATGTATGAACGCTCCACAAGGAAGAGTTATTATATGTCAATAGTTCGGAAGATGCTCCATCACCACCAGAATTACAAAATTTTTCGTTGCTTCCTAGATTTCCCAGCTGGTGAGTATGGGTCGAGATTTAAGGACGTCTTTGGTTTAGACAACTTCTCCGCTTTATCTTCAGGAGCATTCTGGTGGCTGTTGAACATTCGCCCTGGGCATCTAGTGTATCAATAAGACATCATGTGTTGTATCGAGCCGTACACCTCCAGCCGCTTCGCTCGACAGTTTGGCTATGCGCAATTGTACGTAGGGAACCCAAACAAGCAGTTGGCATATGAAGGGAGTCTTTATGAAGGGGCTTGAGGCAGGTTTCACTTTATGGCTGGAGGGACTGGCGTCGAGTTTATGCTGTCACAGAAGTCACTAGTCCTCAGCATGGTACTTAGCTTCTGTACATGGTACAGTATTGCCAATGCTGTTGTGTCTAACTTCTCCATCAACCACAGCTGTTGCAAGGAGATAGAAGCCTTCTATTCTCTGTGAAAGAGAGCCAAGAGTGTTAGAGTAAAGGGAATAGACGAATTCCTTGATGTGGAGGCCGAGTCCTCGAATGTTGGCGATTCATTTGATGACGACGTTGGCGACGATGATGATAATACTGGTACTGGGGATGCCCATGCAACTATCAGAGGTGATGATGCGCGAGTTCGAAGTCAATCTCCTAATCGTCGTCGGACATCAAGAGGCGAGTCAATCCAAAAAAGGAAGAGGTCAACCGAACGGACCTTGCGGACAATGGTAATTCCTGAAGAGACGGCAATCTGATTTGCAGCTGACTTTTGGCTTTAACTCTGCCAACAGCACCGGCTGAAGAAGATGTGCTGGAGACTCCTTCAAGTGCTGCTAATGCCCCAAATCTGCCTGCTCTCCGATCTCCAGAGGATACTACGACGCAACCTCAAGGTAGTGAGACGAGTGTGCTTTTGGAGACTTCTACAGTTCCTCGATCCAGTCCAATTACATGGCTTGTTTCTGCAGGTATGATTCTGATCATTTCACTTTATATCTTATTCTTCTCATATGTATATTTGACATCTTTGTTTTCTTTTGAGATCCAGGTAGTCATCTTTACTCACCGATGCATTCAACTAGCAGAGTAGAATCAGAGGAGCTGGTGGATTATTCTGGTACTACTATGTCAGTGGGCAGATTGGGTAGCTCTGTAGAAGAATCTGATGCGGACTACTTCACGCCTATCCCCAATCCCGACCAAGCTTCAACTGCTCCGACTAACAAACTAGGGAGTGATGACAGGACATAGCTTGCCGCCTCTGAAGCCCGAGAAGCTCCCAATTCTCCTGAGCCAAGATTACTGTCTCAAACACTAGCCGTTTGCTTGAAAGATAGTTTCCCGGCCATTGTTGGCGCCATCAACTCCTCAGCCTGCTATAGCAAGGCCTTCAATGATTGTGGCTGCTATTGCTTCGACTACTCCCCCTCCTGCACCAGCCAGTTTACTTGTTAGTGGAGAAGATTCTTTTAAATTTTCGTTTGAAGCCATTTCCATAGCTGGGGAAGCTTCAGGTGGTGTCGCTCCTTCAAAATCTTCTCCTACCGGCCCAATCGCTCAAATGACCAGTGTTGGTGAGACTTCTCCTCAGATTCCTTGTTCACCAGTTCATTATTGGCTTTACTGGCCCCGCATATTACGAGCTTGGTACAATGATGAGCTCCATCGTCCTCAACTCCCGTGGAAGCTACAACCCCAGTTGCGGCTTCTTACTCAGTACTGTCTGCCCTCAACTTAGACATTGTCAACCCTCTTGAAGAATTTTTTAATCACAGTGTCAATAATTTCATGCGACTACTGAGGAGATGCATTGGCATGATCTTGGATGGAAGAGACTTCCTCAAACTTGGACGCTCGATATTGGTCAGCTATTTGGAAAATATTGAGAGGATTGGAGGTCGTAAGCAAGCAGCCCCTTATTGAGCCCTCCTAGAGGCCTTAGAAGAGCAAGTACATATGCTAGACACTCTCTCTCTCAAGCGGATGTGGAAGCGATTGCTAAAATTGAGGTGGCATGACTTCGAGTGAATTTAATGGCTCGTCAGGAAGAACTAAGGCGCCAGGAGGAGAACTGGTCTCGGGAGTTAGCCGATTTTCGAGCCAATCAAGAGACAGTTCTTAGAGGGTTGGAGAAGGCTGATTTTGAGATCGAAGGGAGCTAGGCAACGATCCTTAGAGCTCCGAAGACTATCGCCAAAACTCAGGCCATTTTAGAAGCCAATGAGTCCAGACTGGAGGAGTCATCGAAAAGACGGGAGGAGTTGATCCTACAACAAGGACAACTCGAACAAGAAGGCATAGTGAGGAGTCGGGCAATTGAAGAAGCCCATCAATGGTTGACCCAGCAACTTGCTATCAACAACGATGATTTGCATCGCGGGCTTTACACTATATGAAAGAGACCCAACATCAAGTTATTGACCAGACGAAGAATAAGCTGAAGCTCTTGGGAGAATTTTTACCTCCTTGTATCTTTTTCTTCTTTTGCTTTTTTGTTTGTTGTAATAAATGAAGGGGTTTAATTTTGTTTGAACTCTTTTAGCTTTTTTACTGCTTTGTCTTCATTCTTTCAATTCATGAATAGAGAAAATTGTTTGATTCTTTTATTCTTTAATTCCAATATTACTTTGAGCAACAAGTGATGATGCGCTCGGTCTAGAATTTTGGCGAAGGCAGTTCAAGTGCTCTCTTGTGTAACTTAAATTGTACATGCTAAAATGATCGGGTCAGAATCACCGATTTCGACAGAGGCGCCTAATTGCACATGCCTGTAGTTTTGCGGAGGCGCTTAATTGTACACGCCAAGATGATCGGGTCAGGATCATCAGTCTTCGGCAGTGGTGCCCAATTGCACATGCCTGGAACCTTATTGTAGACTATTCAAGTGCCCTCACGCATATCTTGAACAGGGTTTATTCAAGTCTTACTGTCAGAACTTAACATGATAGATTTATAAAATGGTAATAATTCAATCTTACATCAGAGTTAAGAGCTTAACATGACAAGTAATAATTCAAATCTTACTGTTAGAGGAAAGAGCTTAACATGACAGTTTTCTTTTACATATAATATTTCTTTAGAAATTTGCCATTACTAGGCATCATCATCCTATCGCCATCTTGATCCATTAGGCGATAGGCTCCATTTGAATATACTGTTTCCACCACAAATGGTCCTTCCAATTTAGGTTCGAACTTTCCTTTGGTTTTATAAGTCATGATCATCGGCCTCTTGATGGCCACGACCAAATCCCCTTATTTGAATGTCCCTTGTTTGACCTTCTTGTTGAACGTCCGCGAGACTCGCGCTTGGTACAGCTCAATTTATTGTTGAGTTTATAGATGCTTTTCATCCAATGCTTCAAGTTCTTGAAGTCTCTTCCTGTGCCTTTCCTCTGTTGTCATTCTTGTAACCAAAGCTACTCTCAACGAGGGTATCTGGATTTCCAAGGGCAAAACAGTCTCACTTTCATATACCAGGAAGAAAGGTGTAGTTTTAGTAGGAGTGCGGATTGTGGTGCGGTAAGCCCACAAGCATTCTCCCAACTTCTCATCCCAGTCTTGCCTATTGGAAGAAACGTGCTTTCGAAGAAACTTAATAATTATTTTATTGAAGGCTTTGACTAAGACATTAGCTACTGGGTTGTATGGCTTTGATGCAATATTTTTTATCCTGAATTTATCACAGAATCGTGGAAACCTATGACTGATAAACTGTGGCCTGTTATCATGGATAATTCTTCGAGGGACACCGAAGCGATAGATCACGTAATGTTTGATAAACTTGATCACGTCAGCAGTTTTCACTTCTCTCATGGATAGCTTCAGCCCATTTTGAAAAATAATCAGTTATTGCAAGTATAAACTGATGTCCTCTGAATGATGGTGGAGTAATTGGCCCTACTATGTCCATTCCCCATGCTTCGAAAGGCCAGCTAGAAATCGTAGTGTGCGAGTATTCAGGAGGTTGATGTATGAAGTTGGCATGCACTTGGTACTCATGGCAACGCTTCACATATACTACTGCCTCGGTAATTATTTTTGGCAAATAATACCCCAGCCTTCTTATGCGATCCCTGAGTTTCGGACCGGGTTGGTTAGCTCTGCATGTCCCACTATGCATTTCTTTAAGCACCTCACTGGCCTCCCCTTTTGAAATGCATCGTAGCAAGAGACCGTCACGTGAGTTTCTATACAGAGTTTGAAGGGCGACATCATAATAAAATTTTTGAGATTTCTTCTTGATCGAAGCAGCTTCTTTAGGATCTTCGGGAAGTATTCCATGCAAGGCGTAATCCACAAATGGAAATCGCCAATCTTGTGGTTCGAGAGTTATACCTATTTGACATACTTCCTTAGCTTGTATGACCATATCAGGGTGAATAACTTATCTGCTTCCAATAGTGACCCTCTTAGTGGAACCTGCTGGCAGTGCCAATGTCGTAGCTAAGGCTGCGTGGGCATCTGCGTAGATGTTCTCATACCGAGGTATATGGTCGATGTAAAACTGCTCAAAATAATTTGTCAATTCAATAGCCAATTGATGATAGGGGATGAGGGCTTCATGTATGATTTCGTACTCGCCAGTTATTTGATTAACGACGAGCTTAGAGTCTCCATATGTCTCTAAATAGTTCACCCCAAGTTGCAAGACCATTTTTAGGCTAATAATGAGAGCATTGTATTCGGCCACATTATTTGTACATGGCTCCGTGAGCTTATAACCATTAGGAATTATATGTTTGTGTGGTGATATAAGTACTACCCCCACTCCTGCGGCATATCGTCTTGCGACTCCGTCAAAAAATAGTTGCCATGATTGTTCTTTTTTAACTTCATTGACTTCTGCTGAATAGTTCAGAATATCCTCTAATAACCTAGAACTCTTTAACATAGGGTTCTCTGCGAGAAAGTCAGCGATCGCCTGTCCTTTCATGGATATTTAAGGTACAAAGTGGATGTCGTATGGGGATAGTAAAAATGCCCATTTTGTTAATCTGCCGTTTAAGGATCCCGGTTTGGTCATCAGGATCTTCAGTGGATTAACCCGAGACATAACGTGAATGGTCGATCCGGAGAGGTAGTGATGCATCTTTTGGATAGCAGATACTAGGGCTAAACATTCCTTTTCGATTGGAGTATACCAATGTTTTGCCCCCATCATTATCCTGCTCAAGTAATAAAGAGCGTATTCATGACCGTGCTCATTATGTTGAGTGAGCAATGCTCCTATCGTATGATCCATAGCTCTCACATATACAAGGAATGGTCTTCCTGATACGGGGGCCATGAGAATATGAGGTTTTGTAAGATATTCTTTGAGGTCGTCAAATGTTTGCTGGCATGCCTTATCCCATACAAAGAAAATCCCCTTTTTGATGAGCCTAGAGAACAGCTGACACCGCCATGATAAGTTAGAGATAAAGCGACGAATATAGGCCAATTTACCTTGTAATCCCCACAGTTCTTTGAGATTTCGGGGTGGTGGCATTTCTTTAATGGCTTTCACTTTGTCGGGATCAAGGAAAATTTCTTTTGAGGTAACTACAAACCTAAGGAACTTGTCGCTGAATATCTCTAGAAAAGATTTTACAGGGTTCATCTTTAGGTGATGTTTTCTCATGAGATTGAAGATTGTTCTTAAGTCCTGAAGATGATCGTCTTGATTCTTTCTTTTGACAGCAAGACCGTCACGTAACACTCCATGGTTTTGCATAGGTGTTCTTTAAATATGACGCTCATTGCACGCTGATAAGTGGCCCTGGCATTTCTAAGTCCGAAGGGCATTACCATATAACAGTATACCTCCACTGGTGTTCTTAAAGCCGTATATTTCTCATCGTCTGGGTACATCTTAATCTGGTTGTAACAAGAGAAGCCATCCATAAAGGACATCCTCTCATAGCCACACATATTAGCGATCATCACGTCAGTGACCAGCAAAGGGAACTCATCCTTGGGATATGCAACATTTAATCTCATAAATCAATGCATATTCAGATCTTGCCATTCTTTTTGCGAACTGGGACTATATTTGCCACCCAACTAGGATGTTGTTCTTCTCTAACAAATCCCGAAGTTATTAATTTGCTAACTTCAGCTTCTATGGCTTCCATTAACTCCAATCGGAAGCGTCTTTGCTGCTACTTTACCGGTTTGGTATCTTCTTTAATATTTAAGCGATGCATAGCGACCTGGGGGTTCAACCCGGGCATATCTTTATAACTCCATGCGAACACGTCTATGTATTTCCTATTGAGTGCTATAAGCTCTTCTTTTTCTGTGGGAGTTAGTGATTGACTTATAAAAATGGGTTTTGGATCCTCCTCAGTCTCCATGTTGATTTGTGTTATTTTATCTTCCGTGGGGGGTCACGTTGTTCAAAACGAACATCCCAAAGGCTATTCATGTGTTTAGCCCAGGATTCATCTTGAATATCAATTGGTTCTTTGTCGCTTTCGGGTGCGGCTAAAATTATATTTGCCGCTAAAGACTGGAATATAGCACTAGTACTCTTATCAGAATTTTGGTCCGGCAAACTATCCTCGCTGTCGATCAGAGTCGTCCTTTCAAGTTCATTCGATGATGTGGTAGGAGTGGATATGTATCCTAACCCTCTTTGGGTATTATAATAATAGTTGGGACTTTTACCCTTTGGCCTAAAGGAGGGTAGGAGGTTTCGCCTTCCCTTTCCAAAATTTAATCCCGGCTTCTGGGCTAAGTTATAACCCATCATTTTCATCATTTGTTGGGATTTTTGTTCATAATAGTGGAATTGAGGTGATGTTTTCTCATCACTCTCACTACTTTGTTTTTGAGTAGGTAGCATCATTACTTTTCCAAACACAATAGGTTTTTGATTCATTTGTCAAGAAGGTACTTCGAAGACATTATTTTGACCGTTAATTATCTTGGACCAAAAGAAGAGGGATGATCTAATCGGCATATGATATGTGGCCAAAACTTTAAGTTCGGACAAGCCATCTGCCTCCATGGTAGTGCCAGAGAGTTTCAAATCAGTAGCAACAACAGGCTCATAAACTAACTTTATATCTTCATTGATATCCTATTTGTCTTCGTCACTAGCAGTGTTGCTTACATTAACTTTATTGATATCTATATTGGGGTTTATCTCATAATCTCCACCATCTTCCTCTGAAGATTCACGCTCAGTATCTGCTTCATTACCACTGTCGCAGAATTCTTCATGCTCTTGGAGAGTCTCATGGGCAGCCTTGTATAGCCTGGCATCGGTAAAATAGTTTTCCAACCCTTTGAAAGGTTGCTTATCTGCAATTAAATCCCGGACTTATCCTTACTCATTGTAATATTTCATGCATTGGTAGAGAGTCGACAGGACTATCATGTGGCATCCTTTGTTTCGTCATTCTGAGATATGATGTCAAATTGGAATGGGGCATCCTTTGTTTCATCATTCTTCTTTGCAACTTTCTGAAAACGAAGTCCCTTCTGTTTTGTAGGCTCCCCGTATACGTCTTTACTAGGGCCTACTCTTGAATAATCCTTAGATAAACCTTGCTGGATCTAGTACCAGATGGACCTGCCTCTTCCTGGTGAGTGGTCATAGCTATGGCCTCCTCTTCTGAATCCGTTAGTGCATTGGCAATTATATATTTTCCTTTAAGATTTGCGGAGATAGTATTACTAGTCCGCCTCCTTCTTTGCATATTGGACGAAGTCCACTACTCGTCTTGCAGAAGATTTGGGTGAACCCACATGACCTCTCCCCTTTTTGTGGTTACCGGAGTTAATCCTATTTGCGCCCTTTTATGGGAATCATGATTTACTATTATTAGAATTCCTACCGGCACTGGCGTTTCTCCTGCGGGAAACTCGTTGGTTCCTACGACCAAGGTTGCCATATTTGCGGAAATTTTTTTTTGTTCCTCTTTAAGTGTGAGAACCCTAGCTTCTATTAATGCCTAGATCCGGTTCTTTAGAGGATAGCAATCCTTATTCGGATGTCCGATATTTTGGTGGTATAGGCAATAGTTAGGGTCGTTGATTTTTCCAACATCTTCTGGTTTTTGATTCTCCGGAAGCTTCAGCATGCCCTTTCTGAGGAGGAGATAGAATAAAATACCTATCTACTCCGTCTTAAATGTATAAGTTTTATCTTGTCGGGGCCTATTCTGACCTACACCTCTCAGATTTTGAGGTCTTGGCTTTGCCAGACTTGTTGGCTTTTGAGCAACATCTGATGTCATCATAACCTTCCCTTTATTCTTAGAGTTCTGTGGATATGACCTGTTGTTTCTCGTGTCACGAGATTCCTCAATCCGACAGATTATATCTTCTGCCTGCTCTCCTTGCTTTAGCAAGTCCTTCCATGATTTGGACTCCGCGGTTCCCATTTTTATGAGCACGCCGGTCCTAAATTATGCTTACAGATTTCCACCTAGGTTTCCTGGGTCATACCGTGTCGACAATACACGGATTTTTTCCTGAAGCGTTCAATAAAGTTTTTGACCGCTTCTTCTCTTTGTTTCGTCATAAGGAGGGAATGAACCGATATTTCGGTATCATCCTCGAAGAAACATGCCAAGAACTATTTCTCGACGTCATACCAAGTGTTTATGATTCCCAAGGGCAACTACATAAACCATGTAAAGGCAGGCTCTCGTAGGGTGCTTGCAAATATTTTGGTCATTATGGGGTCATTTTTAATTAGATGACCGGCTTGCGACAAGAAGTAGTACATGTGTTGGTTTGGAGACCCCTTTCCATCATATGATTCTAGCTTAAGTGGTTTGTACTTTTTAGGAAAAGGGGCAAAATCTCACTAAAGTAGGTATGGCCTTGAAATGCCTGATTTTTTTAACTCTTTTTTTTGTATCAATGCGTCAAGCTGGCTCTGTAGTTTCTCCATCCTTTCTTTATGAGGATCATGGAAGGAAAACTTGTCGTCTTCTTCATGCACGGAATAAGCTTTCTCTTCTTTATCTTCTTCATTCGTCTTGAATGGTGGTTCCTCATTCGTTTTGGGTGGTGGTTCCGAGGAAGAGGTGTTAGACTTATCCTCAACTATCTTTTGAGTATTCTCGACGACCTTTAAAAGTATTAATTTGAGGTCTTCAATGGCTTTTTGTTGGCTTAGAATCATTTGCTCTTGGGCTTCCAACCTCTGGTCGATATCATCGGACCTATCCACCACATGTGACGCTAATTTTCTTGGTCGGGAAGAAGTATATGACTGTGGAGAAGTTATGACTGAATTGTTGCTATCGTTGAAGGAACCTTTTGCAAGTTTCATGTAATTTCGTGGAGTAACAACACCTGATTTGAGTCGGCTAAGATGGTGAGGTTGTTCGTCATCAACATCCAACTCATTTTCCCTTTCCATGGCCTTCTTACCTTTACCGACCATATTTGAGGTCACCGCCTTCAACTGTTTTTCCTTGATTCTATATCTCAGATTATTTTTTTCTCTTTTTTGGAGAATGAGACTCAATTATTCTATCAAATACAGAAATTCTTTTCTTGCCACAACATCAGTTATTTAACAGAGCTGATATTAGTTGCTCGCAATGGCATGTCGAGTGCGACTGAGTTTGAGTCACTTTATTTTTGTTTGTCAAATAATCTCTGAGGTCGATGATTTTAGAAGATGGAGAATCTTCAGTTATGTTTTGGGCATAGGCCCACTTGGTTGTCAGAGAAATCTTGGTGTCTGTTGAAACTTTTCAAGGCCAGTGGCATCGTACTGCTGCTCGACAGATTTCATATCTGTCTTAATTCTGTAAACTGACTTTTTTTTTGCGGAGGTGGGTGTTTGCTTCGTGTTTCCAAGCTTCCATGTGAGGCTGAACCATAGCTTTGCATACACTAGCCTCACGTTTTACGCTGACTTGGCATTTTTATAGAAGTTTAACTTCTATTGTTTGTTTAGCCTCATGTGGGAGAGTATCCTCGCATGCTGGCATAACCTCGCGATTTACGCAAGAATTCTTGGTTTTGCGTTTAACGCTTAGCTCAAATTTTTGTTTAAGTTTGATAGCCTCGCGTGGGGAATTTTCACCACACGCTGGCTTATCTTTGCATTTTACATGAGTTTCGGCACTTCTGCCAGTTTCATAGTTGAGTTCGGCAGCCTCACGTGGAGAAATTTATTCACACGTTGGCATGTCTCTGAGATTAACATCGCGTTTTACGTGAGTGTTGTCAACTTTTCTGGTTACATATCCAGGATTGTAGCCTCACGTGGAGAGACTTCTTCACACGCTAGCTTGTCTTTAATTTCGCGTTTTACGCGAGTTTTGGCACTTTTGCCTCTATCATAATTAAGTTCAGTAGCCTCGCATGGAGAAAGTCCATCATACGCTAGCTTGAAGTCAGCTTCGCGTTTTACACGATTCAGACTAGTCTTGCAATTAACGCAAGCTAGTTCGCAAGGTGAAATCGTAGCCTCACGTTCTACGTCTGCCTCAGCCTCGCATTTAATGCGGGCTTTGAGGGCTCTTCATCTTGCATGACGATTCCGATTTTGAATTTGAGATCTGGTAAAACCAGTCTCTTGGTCATATTCGGCAGTAGGGACAACATCCTCCCTTAGGGTTTTCTTCTTGAATGACGGCTCTATAGTCGCGGACTCGGAGGATCCCCGTTTAACGGAGAATTCCTTATTACCCGATTTACGGGTTTTAGAGATCATGCGACGATAGCACGGTGTTTCAGTCAGATCACCCGATCCAGAGAAGAGATATTCTTCATACTTTTGCTTGTTAATCTCAACGACGAGGACACCAACGACCGATCCAATTTTCTTCACATCCAGTTTGCTCAAATTTTCTCTTATGCACCATGTTAAGATTACACCTCTGGCCATGGATATATGAATTCTTTCACTTATTCCTAACAAAAGAGGATTACATATGTTAAAATTACATCTCTGGTTTTTCTTGTCATGACATAAAGTTATTTTCTGAAGGGTATAACTATTTCATACCTGTTAAGTTCAATATTAAACCTTTAATCGGGCTCTACTTGTATTATTAACTACAACCAATACAACTTCTAATGATAGAAAGGAAATTGACAAGTTTTCAAAGTACACCTTTGACAATACTTAAACTCCAGTCATAAGTTCAACAGTAATGTTTGACATAAATCTAGAAAGTCCAAGATAGTGAACAATCCAATATGTAAGGTGGTGTAAGTTCGCAATACACCTATATTACTTGTGTCACATTCAAAATTATACCTCTAATTAATAAAGTGACAAGTCCCACAGTAAACCTCTGTTCGACATTACACAAATAAAATGTTGTACATATATATATAAATAATAAAAAAAAGATGTGTTTTAAATTATAAGACCATAAATACGGAACACCAAGCAACAATAAAGAACTTAATTAACCAAAAGAGGTGTAAATAATGATTATTACAGTACCTTAAAACTAAAATAATAAAGCAGTATCATAGACTCACGGTTATGGAGCAGGAATTATCCAAAGTATTCTGAATTATAAGTAACAAAATAAAAAGAGGATATACATATGACTATGGTCAGGTCTAAGATCGCAGCTAGGCTTACACTGTCTTCCTTGCTTCTTCATGAGTTGCCAGTAGTTTGTCCATAGTAACTTCATTTAAATTCTCTGAAGGACTGGTTGATAGTTAATTAAGTTTTAGACTGGATTCTTCATGATGGCTTTGTCGTTGTGTCTGAAATGCATTCCCAATCTTTAGCTATCCCCTTAATGCTTTTTGTCTTCCAGCTAGATCCTAAACAAAGGACTCATAATCCTTGATCTCTCTCATTTTATATACCAAAGTTTGTTGTGAGCCCCTGTTAGCCTATGACAAATCAAGATCAACTTAGTAAGCTCAGTTAATACTTGCTTGATCCCTATCCTTATCTTTTTTGTAGGGCACATAAGGGTATGTTGTTATGGGAGATAGCATACTTAATTTTTTGAAATTCCTCCATGAGACGCTGATATTCATCTTCAACTTCAGTACTCGAAGGAATAATAGGTGTAGAAGATAATGCTTTAAGCTTTGCCTAGTGGATCACAGAGAAAAAGTTAAATTTTCACATGGTGGCTGCACTTATAGAATGAACAATAAAATTAAAGGAGGCCATCTAAGAAGAAACAAAGAAAATAACACATGTATGCAAAAAAATAAAGAGCAGTACCTAATGCATTGATAGCAGTGTAAATGTCAATGGACCCTTCGAGAATTGGAGCTACTTCACTCTCTGATTTATTTTCCGTAGAGGCGGTATGGTCCCTAGTGTTACCACTATAATCCACCTGTGCAATATCCCCATCATCAGTAGTAAACTTTGGAGCCTCAGGGGGTAAGCAATCGTTATAGATTTTTCATGTGCTTCAAGGTAGGCCATCAATTCTTCTGGCATGTCCAGAGCAGCCAGAAGACTCTAAGAAGTTGTTCTCGGAGCTAGAATTGGGAAAGAAAGTTTTGAGAGCTCTAGTCTAGCCTCACACATTTCAAAATTTACAATTGAGTGCTAATCTTGGCTTTGAGGAGAAGGGACACCACTCAACACACACATAGCAAACTGTTTAACTTTTGACTAGGTGTCAATGATAGTGTGCTAGGCTTCTGGATTTGGGCTTGGAGGAGCAATAAATTAGAGGGTTAACTGGAAGTGGGTTACATAGAGGATCTAAATCAATCGAAACCAGGATGGTTATCATCTTTGCCCTTGCTACAATGTTAGCCCTAGTAGCCTCCACAATAGTTTCCTCGTAGTGAATTGAGTTTAAGTTGCAGGCTACTAATATCCCCGGTTTGATCAATCATCTCTAATTTTGTAGTTGCTGGAAGAGAAACACTTGTTTCATCACCAAGTCAACTTGTTTAGCCACATATTTTTCTTTTGGGTACTAGTGTGGACGGAGCCACAGTCACTTCTACTGCTTAAGATTCTCCTATCAGCTCCACCAATGATTGGAGCCAAAGTCATCTTCCTTTTATGATGGGCTATCAATGGGATATCTGGTTTTTCTTCCCTTACCCCCGCCTCTTTCGGGTCATCGACATGATTCACATTGGTTTTAGTTTTTTCCTCTTCATCGTCTTCATCATCACTAGGAATACAAGCTTTTTTCCTTGACCCCCAGAGAGAGCATTCATTGACCAAGTATTCACTAAAGTCACAACCTTTGAGGGCTTACTGATCACCATTATTTTCTTAAAACTATCAATGATGAGGAATAATCCGGTTAAGTTGGGATTTAAATTCTAGTTAGTATTGCTTCGACAATACCTCTTACAAAAGGCCAAGGTTGTTTGAAACTTTGGGTATTTCACTGGCTAGCGAAAAGTGCCCATGGTATAACCGATCACAAAGTGTCTCTGTGCCCTAGTACCATCAACCAAAAAACCTGCGTACTTAAATTGGTAGTTTGGGTAACCTAAATACAGTTGGTCATATACAAATTGACAGGCAAACCAGCTTGGTAAGTATGGTGCTAGTCCATAGTCATTACCACATCCGCATATCACATAGGAGGGGAAGCCACCAAAGGGTAGTTTTGAATTGGCAATTCTAATGTCATTAAGCATGTCTCTGTATTATGTTCCCTCTATGGTAGGAAAGTAGGTGAAGAACATGTACTTGCTAAATCTATTCACACCTTTGCGAGTCTCCACCAATGCATCTTCATATCACTATTATAGAGGGAGGGTGTCATCACAGTAAGATCTCGTCAAGATCAACTGGCTGCAATGGGTGGTGAACTATGCCATTAAGTTAGTATACAATATATTGACCCGGGTATGAAGGTATCGTCATTAAGGAAGGCCAACAAAGTATTCTCAACCCCTAATGAATATGACATATATGGCTAGAAGTAGACCCAATGGTCTCTTGTTGGCCTAAACAACTATTAGATAAAGAACCCTGACAGAGATAGCTTCTCTTAGTAAAGATGGAATCACACATCTTTTTAACCAAAGAGCTAAGGAGGAAACTGGGGCAACACCCCATGTTATATGACATTCAGCCCATCCATGATAACTAATAAATATTGTCACCTGAGTGAAATCCTCTACGTCTTCACTGAGTAGATTGCCTTCTACTTTGTGCTTTACCATACTTTTCTCTATCTTTATATCACGGAGGCTTATTTCCTAAACTCAATAACACACTAACCATATAGGCTCATGAAAAATTAATTGGCCCATTTCTAGTATCAAATGTTATGACCCTTGGCATTGATGATATTGGTGCAAATGTGGAAGTGGCATGCTAGCTCCTATTGGGTTGTATAGATGGAAAGATTATTGTTTTCACAATCTAAACGTCATTTTTGGTTGGGAAGTACTTCTCATAAGGTAGTCATTCATGTGTAGCCCCAAAACCTTCAACATTTCATGAAGTACTGTGCCCAACGGGATATTGGATGTTAATATGGTGTCGATAGAGGGATAGTACAACTCGATAATTGCAAAGAATTGATCATAGTTCATTGGTATCTTGTATTGTTGGTCCTAATGGCCCTATACAACTAATCCCATTCAAACGGTCTTAATATTTCTCTTAAATGTAAGTAGTCATGAGGGCCTACCAAACGGTCTTGCCATAATGAAGCCAACTTGGAGCTTGAAATTTCACAGCAAGATAATTATGAGCGACCCTAACAAAAGTGTTCCGGAAGGTCCTTATCATCATAGGAGTTTAAGGAGTCTTGCTATGGCATAGTCTGCACTTCTATACATAGACAAAGATAATGCTAGGGATGTCAATGTTTTATGTTTGGTAATGCATAAGTTGAATCCCTCTTTGTTGTAATACCATGGATGGATTGCCACCACTTGAACCTCCTTGTTGCTAATAGTATCACCAAAGATGAACTCCAGCTTGGATAATGTGCTCCAATCTTGCCCTATGAATGGAATATTCATAAACAATTCCCTCAATGCTCTGGCATCCCCAATAAAGAGTCATCAGTTTGTTGCCATTGGGGTCAATGTACAAGGAGAATTGACCTCTAAATCAAAAATGTTTATTTCCTCCTATACGATGGTTGAGCTAATAAAATTCAATACAAAGCTAGGCATTTGAGCTTGATTGTGATGACCCTAATTTTTACACTCCTGTATAAATTTATTCCGTATCATCTGTATTAGTAGCCCAAACACTTATATAGGTAGATACTAAGTAAATTGTGTTATATATTTATTTCCAAATCTTCAATTTCAAATTTTGCAGAGTAGAGATCTCTTATCTTATTATTTTTTATTTTTTCATAAAATTCTTGAATTATTCAAGATCGACTGATTTTTAGGCGAATACCCGATAAAAATAATCAATTTAAATCTAAATTTAATTTTTTTTTCTAATTTTCTATCTCATTTTTATCTTTAGTAGCCTAACAACCTTCTTTGACTAATTTTGGGTAGAATCTGACCCAATGGTAGTTTTGTAAATATGATGAGATTCAAGGAATTTTAACATTGATTATACACCTCTTTCACCAGCTATTAACCCCTTAAATAAATTCAAAAAAATATGAAAAAAATCAAACTTATTCCTATCATGATTTACTTCATTTCCTGTTTGAGTTCATAACCTAATTCATTGTCAAATTTTTTCAAAATATTCACTAAATAATAAGCCTGATAATGAACTTAAAATCTACTATATAGCTACATGAACATTATTCTCAAGTTTAACCACGTCAAATAAACTCTAACCTTGTCCACCAGCATGAGAATATCTTTTCCAGTACCTGTACATCATCTGTAGGTTTATTATGGGAAAACTTTTCAACTTTTGAAGGGAAATCACATTAATATCGATTCTTTTTCAAAAGATTTGGGCTCAAGAAGAGGTAAGAATAAACACTCAAATCCTTTAAATTTGTGATTTGTTAACGTATTCTCCTCATTTATGAAAGAAGATGTATTATTAAACCATTTTCAAGATTATATATGTTCAAATTTGCATTTATTTTGAGTTTCATTTCATGTATCATGATGTACACATTTTATATGCACATAACATATCACTATCCAAAGCTGCATGGTAGTCCATCTTAGAACTGTTATAATTTCTCCATCTTAACTCCGATTGTCATTCTAGTACTATTAGAAAGATAATTTACTATGCTAATGTTAACTAAGGTTAATCCTAATTCTACTATTTTCATAGTAAAAAATGACTTGAAAATCTCATCATTGCTTCAATACCAGTTTATGATTCAATATTAGCAAGTCCATTGTAAAATGACCTTAACCTTTTCTTTAGAACTAAAACTGAGCTCATTCAAAATTTACTGGAATTATAATTGAATTAACTATGACTATTTCAGATCTTAGCCTCAAAATTTCATTTTATCCTGATCAAAAATAACTTGGAAGTCTTAACTGCTATACCAAGTCCATAGCTCAACAATAGTAGGTCCATGGAAAATAAACTATAACTATTTTTTTAGAACTTGAATTAAGTTTCTTTAAGATTTACGGGAAAGATAATTGAATTTTCTATGAATATTTTAGATCTTAACCTCTAATTCCAACAAAACCTGAAAGTCTAGCATATCCATCGAATTGCAGTAACATAGGCATAAATGATATGTCCGTGCATATACTACAAGACTTATGATATGATATACATTTACATGTGTTTAATTACTCTTGTTCTTACCTATACATGTGTAAGTTCTGACCTGTTATAACTCAAGTTTCGGCATACATTCTATATTCATGCATATAACACTTGACTCACTTAGCTACCCCAGAATTAGTCCGGTGCGTGAACTGTGTATTATATTGAGTAAAATTATATCAAATCAAATCACATTGAAAATTTTGCATTTTGTTTTAGGATTATGTGTTGACACTCTCATAAGATTTTCTCCTTAATTTCTATATAGTTCAATCTCAAACTAAAAATCTTTCTCAACTGCACTGGAATCAATCCAGTGTTTGAGCTATGTACTATATTGAGCAAAAATTTTATCATATGTTCAAGAATCAATATAAAATTTTATATTCTATTTTAGGAGTATGTGTTGACACTCTTATAAAAATTTAACATTAATTACTTAATATTTCTATGTCAAACTAAAGATTTTCCTCAGCTGCACTAGTATCAGTCCGGTACATGAGCGATCTATTATATTGAGTAGAAATAGACAAATCATCATGGATCACTATAAAATTTTGTATTTTGTTTTAGGAGTATATTTTGATATTCTCATGAAAATATTATATTTATTTCTTGACATTTTGACTTTAAATTAAAAAATTTTCTCAGCTACAATGGTATAAGTCCAGTGCATGAACTGTATACTATATTGAGTAGAAATTATAACAAATCATCATGGATAACTATAAAATTTTGTATTTTATTTTAGAAGTATGTGTTGACACTCACATAAAAATTTCACTATAATTGGTTGAGATTTTGATCTCAAACTCAGCTGCACTAATATTAGTCCGGTGTGTGAGCGGTATGCTACATTAAGTATAAATTGTATTAAACCACTATGGATCATTATAAATTATATATTTTATTTTATGAGTAGGTTTTGATGCTTTGATAAAAAATTCACATTAATTTCTTGTACAATTTCAAACTAAAGATTTTACTCAGCAGCAACAGTATATGTCTAGTGCGTAAATTATATATTATATTGAGTAGAAATTGTACCAGATCAACATGGATCATTACAAAATTTTATATTCTCTTTTATGAGTATGTTTTGACACTCACATAAAAATTTCGCATTAATTAGTTAAGATTTTAACCTGAAACTAAAGATTTATCTCAGCTGCACAGGTATCAATCTAGGGCGTAAGCCATATACTATATTGAGTAAAAATTGTATCAAATTATCATGGATCACTACAAAATTTTGTACTTTATTTTAGAGGTATGTTTTAACACTCTCATAAAAATTTCACTTTAATTTCTTGACATTTTGGCCTCATACTAAAGTTTTTCTCAGCTGCACTGATATTAGTCAAGTCAGGTATGTGAGTTGTGTACTTTATTGAGTAGAAATTATATCAAATCATCATGAATCACTACAAAATTTATATTATATTTTAGGTGTATGTATCGACACTCGCATAAAATTTTCACATTAACTGGCTGAGATTTTGAACTCAAACTACAAATTTATCTCACTTGCGCCAGTATTACTCCGGTGCATGAGTATACTATATTGAGTAAAAATTGTATCAAATCGTAATGGATCACTACAAAATTTTGTATTCTATTTTACGCATACATTTTGATGCTTTGATAAAAATTTTATATTAATTTATTGACATTTTGACCTCAATTTAAAAATTTTCTCAACTGCACTCGTACAAGACAAGCGCATGAGCTGTGCACTATATTGAGAAGAAATTGTATTAAATTACCATGGATTGGATCACTACAAAACTTTCCATTTTATTTTAAGTATATGTTTTGATACTCTCATAAAAATTTCACATTAATTAGTTATATTTAACCTCAAATTAAAAAAATTTCACAACTGCACCAGTATAAGTCCGGTGAGTGAGTTGTATACTATATTGGTGGAAATTGTAACAAATTATCATGGATCTGCATAAGATTTTGTATTCTATTTTAGGAGTATGTTTTGACACTCTCATAAAATTAACACATTAATTACTTGATATTTCAACCTCAAACTAAAGATTTTACTCAGCTGCACCAGTATGAGTCCAGTGCGTTAACTGCATATTATATTGAGTAGAAATTTTATTAAATTATCATGTATCACTATAAAATTTTGTATTTGTTATAGGAGTATCTATTGATGCTCTCATAAAAATTTCTCTTTAATTTCTTAGCATTTGACATCAAACTAAAGATTTCTCCCAGCTGCATTGATATTAGTCCGATGTATGAACTGTATGTTTTAACACTCTCATAAAAATTATTATATTAATTGCTTTACATTTCAGTCTCAAACTAAAAAAAATTCTCAACTATTGGTATCAATTTGTGCGTGAGCTATATAATATATTCAATAGAAATATTATGAAACCATTATGGATCTCAAACCATTATTTCTCAGACACTCTGAGAATAATTTCATATTAATTTCTTGATATTTCAACTTCAAACTAAATATTTTTCTCAGCTGCACTGATATCAGTCCAGTGCATGAACAGTATACTATATTGAGTAGAAATATTATCAAACCATCATGGATCACTATAATTATTCTATTTTCGGTGTAAGTTTTGACACTCTAATAATAATTTCACATTATTTCTTGACATTTCGATCTCAAACTAAAATTTTTTCTCAACTTCACCGCTATAAGACTAGTGCATGAACTTTGCAGTTTATTGTGTGGAAATTATATCAAATCACCATGGATCACTACAAAATTTTATATTCTATTCTTAAAGTACTTGTTGACACTAAGGATTTTTCTAAGCTATACCAGTATCAATCTGGTGCGTGAGCAGTGTACTATATTGAGTCAAAATTATATCAAATAATTATGGATCACTATAAAATTTTATATTATATTTTAGGAGTATGTTTTGATACTCTTATAAAAATTATCATATTAATTGCTTGACATTTTGTCCTCAAATGAAAGTTTTTTCTCAGCTACAGATATCAGTTGGTACAAGAGCTATATAATATATCAAGTAGATATTTTATCAAATCATCATGAATCACTATAAAAGTTTATATTCTATTTTATAAGTATGTGTTGACACTCTCATTAAAATATCTTTTTAATTTCTTGGCATTTCGACCTCAAACTAAAATGTTTTCTCAGATACACCTATATCACTCTATTACATCAATTGTAAACTATATTGAGTAGAAATAATATTAAATCATCATGGATCTCTATAAAATATTTAATTCTATTTTAGGAGTATATTTTGACACTATGACAATAATTTTACATTTCTTGATATTTTGACCTCAACTAAACACTTTTCTCAACTGCATCGATATTAATCCTATGAGTGAGCTATGAACTATATTGAGTATAATTTGAAACAAATAATCATGGATTACAATTGAATCTTGTATTCTATTTTAGAAGTATGTTTCGACACTCTAATAAAATATCACACGATATTTTGACCTCAAACTAAACATTTTTCTCAGATGTACCAGTATAAGCTCGGCACTTATGTTGTGTTATATTAAGTCAAAATTGCATCAAATCATTTTGGATCACTAGAAAATTTGATATTATATTTTAATACTCACATATAAACTTCATTTTAATTGGTTTAGATTTTGACCACAAACTAAAAATTTATCTCAGCTGCACTGGTTTTAGTCAGGTGTATGAGCTATATACTATGTTGAATAGAAATGATATCAAACACCATGGATCACTATTTAATTGTGCTTGTAATTAGGTGTAAGTTTTGATACTCTGATAAAAATTTCACATTAATTTCTTGATATTTCGACCATAAACTAAAACTTTTTTCAGCTGTACTGGTATTAGATTAGTGCATGAGCTGTATATTATATTGAATAGAAATTGTACAAATTACTATGAGTGACTACAAAATTTTATATTCTATTTTAGAAATATGTGTTGACTCTATCATAAAAATATCACACTACTTAGTTTATATTTTGACATCAAACTAAATTTTTTCTAAGCTACATCGGTATTAATCCGGTGTATGAGCTATGTACAATATTAAGGAGAAATTGTTTCAAATTGTATTATATTTTAGGAGTATATTTTGACACTCTCATAAAAATGATAATATT